>CAUYQG010024309.1:0-25959 GCA_963574415.1 Tarsius wallacei | reverse complement strand
ATAATTTGAGGTTTTATATTTAGGTCTTTAACCCACTTCAATTTGATTTTTTTAAATATGGTGATAGGTAGGGGTTCAGTTTCATTCTTCTGCATGTGGTCAGCCAGTTTTCCCAGCATCATTTGCTAAATATGGTCTCCTGTCCCCAGTGATTATTATCCCCATGATTGTCAAAGATGAGTTGCTTGGGAGACCAAGTTTTTGCTTCCGGAATCTCTGTGCTGCTCCATTGGTCTATGTGCCTATTCTTGTACCAATACCAGACTGTTTTGGTTACTGTAGCCTTGTAGTAAAGTTTAAAATCTAGAAGTGTGATACTCCCACTTTGTTTCTTTTGCTGAGAATTGTTTTGGCTATTCAGTGCTTTTTTTTTTGTTTCCATATGAATTTCTGAATTATCGTTTCCAGATCTGAGATAAATGATATTGGTAATTTGTTTGGTAATGCATTGAATCTATAGATTGCCTTGGATAGGATGAACATCTTAACAATATTGCTTCTTTGGATCCCTGAGCATGGAATGTTTTTCCATTTGTTTGTGTCATCCTTGATTTCTTTGAGCAACGTTTTGTAGTTCTTGTTGCGAAGATCGTTCACTTCTTTGGTTAAGTGGAGCCAAGGTATTTCTTTTTTCTGTGGCTATTGTGAATGAGATTCTGCTTTTTATTTGGTTCTGATTGCTTGTTGCTGGTATATAGGATGAAATTGTCTTTTGCGCATTGATTTTGTACCTCAAAACTTTCTAAAGTCAATTATCAGTATGAAGAGGTTTTGGCAGATTCCCAAGGGTTTTCAAGAAATAGAATCATATTGTCTGCAAAAAGGGATAGCTTAACAGCCTCTTTTTTTATTTAGATACCCCTGATTTTCTTCCCTTGCTTGATTGCTCTGGCTAGGTGTTCCAGCACTCTGTTGAACAGGAGTGGTCGAGTGGGCATCCTTGTCTGTTTCCTATTTTCAAGGGGATGCTTCCAGTTTCTGTTCTTTGCACAAAATATTGGCAGTGAGTATATTATATATGACTTTGACTGTTTTGAGGAATGTTCATTCTATGCCAAGGTGCTCAAGGGTTTTGATCAAGAGTGGCTGACGGATTTTGTCAAATACTTTTTCTATATCTAATGATATAATCATTTGGTTTTTGGTTTTACATCTATTGATGTGATAAATTATATTTAAATTATAAGTAAATATTGAACCAGCCCTGGTGCTGCATCCCAGAAATAAATTCCACCTGATCATGGTGGACGATCCTTGAGATGTGTTATTGGATCTGATTTACTAAAAACTTGTTTAGAATTTTTTCATCTGTGTTCAAGGACATTGGCCTGTAATTCTCTTTCCTTGTTGTGTCTTTGCCAGGTTTGGGTATCAGTATGATCATGGCTTCATAAAATGGATTGAGATGAGCATTCCATCTTTATTGTTTGCCTGGAATACTTTCACTAAGATTGGTATCAGCTCATCCTTGTAGGTCTTATAGAATTCAGCAGGAAAATCATCTGGTCTGGAATTTTTTTTGGTGGGGATATTTCTTATGACTGAGTTGATTTCCTGAATTTCTGTTGGTCTGTTTAGAGATTCAATTTCTTCTTGTTTCAACCTTGGAAAGTTGTATGATGTGTGTAAGTGCTCCATTTTCTTTAGGTTTTGTAGTTTACTTGCTCACAGGTTTTTAGAGCAATCTCTGATGATCCTTCGACTATTTCAGGGTCAGTTGTGACTTCGCCTTTTGCATAACTAATTGTGTTTATCTGGGTTTTCTCTCTCTTTTTTAAATCTATCTGGCCAGGGATTATCAATCTTATTTATTCTTTCAAAGAATCAGCTTTTGGTCTTGTTGATTCTTTCTATGATATTTCTTCTTTTATGTCCTGCAATTGTGATTTTATCTTGGTAATCTGGATTCTTCTGCTGAAGTTAGGATTTAGGTAATTTTGCCTTCCCAGTTCCTTGAGGTCTAATGTTAGGCTGTCTACTTGTGATCTTTCTGTTTTCTTGTTGTGTGCATACAGTGCTATGAATTTTCCTCTTAACACTGTTTTCATGGCATCTTGGAGATTCTGATAAGATGTGGTTTTTTTGTTTGTTTGTTTCCAGGAATCTTTTTATTTCTATCTTGATTTCTATTTACCCAGAAGTCATTAAGCAACAAGTTGTTTTTAGTATCCATGTCTTTGTGTGTGTTGGGGCGATATTATTGGTGGCAATATTTACTTTGTGTGTGTTGGGGTGATATTATTGGTGGCAATATTGCCCAGTGATTCAAGAAGATGCATGGTATTATTTTGATCTTTTGAAATTTGTTCACATTTGATTTATGTCCAAGAATGTGATCAATATTGGAGTATGTTCCATGTGCTGATGAGTAGAATATATACTCAGTTGATGTTGGGTGAATTATTCTGTAGATGTCTATTCAATCCATTTGATCAAGCATTGAGTAGAGACTCCAAATCTCTTGACTGATTTTTTTGCCTCAGTGATCAATCTAAAGCTGTTAGTAGCGTATTTAGGTTTCCAACTATGATTGTGTGAGAGTCAGTGTCCTCTCTTATTATACTTAGAAGTTGTTTTATAAGTCCTGGTTCTCCTGTGTTGGGTGCATATATGTTTAGGATGGATATTTCTTGTGGATGGATTGAGTCTTTTACCATCATGTAGTGTCATTTCATGTCCTTATTAACTTTTGATGGTTTGTAGGCTGCTTTGTCTGGTATTAGAATACCTACGCCTGCCCTCTTATGTCTTCTATTTGCCTGAAAGATCATTTTTCAGGCTCCAACTTTGAGCCTATGAGTGCCTTTTTGCAGTGAGATGCATTTCCTAGAGGCAGCAGACTGTTGGACCATGCTTCCTTATTCAATTTATCACTCTATGCCTTTTCAGTGGTGCATTTAGTCCATTCACATTCAGACTGATTATTGAAATGTGAAGGTTGATCCTTGTCATAGGGCTCTTAGCAGGTTTGTTTCATTTTAAAAAAAAACAAACTTTTTTTTTATTTTAAAGATGTGGAGTTCAATTCAGGGTTAGGTTTACAAATATTCATTATGTGGTGACCTTTGTTGATAAGGTGTACCCTCCCTTCCCTGGCAGTTTCCCACTACTGCCAATTCCTTTCTTATAGTATTATGATAATTGTTAAAGGTCTGCTTATGAGTGAGAACATGTAGTACTCAGTTCTTTGTTTCTGTGATAGTTCATTGAGTATTATAGACTCTAAATCCATCCAAGTTGCTGCAAAATTCATATTTTTTCCTTCTTTATGGCTGAGTAATATTCCATTGTGTATATGTACCACATTTTTTTATCCAGTCCTCGTTCAAAGGGCATCACAGTTGGTTCCATGTTTTTGCGATTGTGAATAATGCTGCAATAAATATGCATGTGTAGTATCTTTTTCATAGAATGATTTGAGTTCCTCCAGGTATATTCCCAGTAGGAGAATTGTGGGGTCATATGGAAGGTCGATTTTTAGATCTTTTAGGAATAGCCACACTGTTTTCCAGAGAGGTTGTACTAGTTTACACTCCCACCAACAGTGTATTTCCCTGCATTCTTTTCCCTGCATTCTTTCCAGCATCTGTTGTTTTTTGAGTTATTGATGATGAGCATCCTGACTAGAGTTAGGTGGTATCTCAGTGTGGTCTATTTTGAATTCCTTTAGTGACTAGTGAGGCTGAAAATTTTTTCATGTATCTGTTGGTTGCTTGTCTTCTTTTGCGATGTGTCTGCTCATGTCTTTTGCCCACTTTGTAATGGGTTTGTTTGTTTGTTTTTTCTTTTCAGCACATCTGAGTTCCTTGTAGATCCTAGATGTTAGGCCTTTGTCAGATATATAGTTGGCAAATATTTTTTCCACATTCCATGGGCTGTTTCCTTTTGTATTTATAGGTATATGTATTTTTATTTTTATGAGTGCTTTGTATGCTCTGTTAACTCTGTGCTTTCTTGTACTTTTATGATGTGTATGACTGTTCTTTTTGTTTCCTGTGTTAAGCATCTTTCAAAGGGTTGATGTGGAGGTAGCATATTCTCATAGGGACTGGATGTCTAGGAATAATTTTAGTTCTTCGTTACTGATGAAGGCTAGCTTGGCAGAGTAGGAAATTATTGACTGGAATTGTTTATCTTTAAGAATGTTAAAAACTGGACTCCAGTCCCATCTGGAGTCTAGCATTTCTGCAGATAAGTCTGGAGCAACTCAGATGGGTTTTCTCCAGAAGGTATTCTGATCTTTCTCTCTCACTGCTTTCAGGATTTTTTATTTTGTGCATATTTTGTGGAGGCAGATTATTATGTGCCTTGGGAATAGTCTTCTATTTGATAACTTGCAGGGGCTTTCTGATTCTCTTGTTCTTGGATGGTCATTTCTTAGGAACTTTTCTTGAATGTCCTCATAGAATGTTCATCCCGTGGTGTTTTCTGCTTCCTTTCTGCTTCAGGGAAAACAATCAGGCATAGATTTGGCTTCTTGACATAGTCCCACCGCTCTTGCCGGCTTTTTTCATTCTTTTAAAGTTTTTGTACTGTTTTTGACAGACTGGGTTAATTCCATATTTTTGTCTTCAAGCTCTGAGATTCTTTCTTCTGTCTGGTTGAATGTACTACATTTGCTTGTTAGTGTGTTCTTGATTTCCAGGATGAATTTTTTTCTTTCTTTTATTTCAGAATGCTTTTTTTCTTTTAATTGACCACCTCTGCTTTTACTTCCTATATGATTTCAGTGAGTTTTGTTTCTAGTTTCTCTTGGTTCCTTTTCACTTTTGCCATCGATTTTCTGATTTCTGTAGCTGTCATCTGGGGCAGTTTTTTCTGGGGGATGTCCATTACTTATGTTCTGATAGCTGTTTTTCAGACACTATCTTTTTAGGACTCTGAGGGAGTCCTGTATTTTTGGTTGATTTTTTCCTTATTTGTAACATGCATCTCTTTGCTCTCTATTCTCTTTTTATTTAAAACTCTGAAGCTATTCAATTACCCTCTGTTCTAGAGTCCTTTCTGTGTTTCAATATATGTCACTCAGTGAGAAATTGAGGAGCATTCACATTTGCAACTTTCTACACCTTGAGGCAGGATTCTGTCATTGCAGAGGTTCTCACCCATTGTGAAACTAGTCAGAGCAGCTTTCGGTCCCCACTGCTAGTGCTCTATGGGTAGCAAGTGAGGGGAATAGGTCTCCCATCTGCTGACTGTGGCCTACAGCCCTGGTGCCTTCCCACTGATAGAGCCCTCAGGTGTCTGTCATGTTTCTCCCTCTCTGTTCAGGCCTGCACTTGAAATAGAGCAGATTTTCTGCCCCTGAGAAGGTGGTGGGCACTGCCCTGCTAAGACACAGGGCTAGAGAGGGTTCTTCCCCATTTGGCTGGGCATATGGCCATCAGTCACTGATGGTGCTTGTCTGCTGGGCTCACACTGTAGGTTGGCCCTCCCTGTCCATGAGCCACCAGTCTAGAAGAAAACCACACTCACAGGAGCTTCTGTCATGCTTACTCTGCAGGCGGGCCTTCTCTCCTTTCCCATGAGTCACCAGTCTGACAGAAAGCTGCACTCATGGTGGCTGCACAAGAGTGGGTCTTTCTCTCATTCCACTCGTGCTGTGGTTGTTCAAAGTCCTGAACCCTGCTCAGGATGCTCCCAACATGGGACTGATGACCTGCACAAATCTGGGAGGAGGTGAACCACCCTAAATTGTATTTGGCTTTTTCATTCACTTCACCTGCCAAGAAGGGCTTCAGTTCTTGTGCTAGCCAGGGCATGCAGGGGATGAAGCACCTAGATTCCACCATGGCTTTCTGGTCTTTGTGAGTTTAAAGAGACCTTTGCTGGGTGCAGGGTGAATCACCCTTCCAAAAATGTTCATGGTGTTTCCATGTATTGGCAGTTGGGTCTCTACTCTCTGTCTTGCTTGGTGAGGGCAACACCGGTCTGTTGCTCCATGGTGGCCATGTTGTATCACCCTCCATTTTACAACATATAATTTTATTTGCATTTTTCTAAGCAGCTGTACAGCTTTTCTCAGGATGTTTTTATAGAATTTATTCAATCATTCACTTGTTCATAAACTTTCCTTTTTACTATTTGCTTGAAGGTCTCTTACAATTATGACACATGAGCATCTTTGTACATACCTCTTTGTGCATAAATTAATGTTTATAGAGGATAGATTTCTAGAAATAAAATTGCCAAATAAAAAGGCATATATATTTTTGAAGGTCTGATGGTCAAGAATAGTTATATAGTTAGAAAAATATATGTTCCTCTCCATAAGAAAGAACATTTCCTTTCACCAACTAGTTACTAGTGTTATAAGCCAAAGACCCATTTACCTCAGGTTATTCAAAATAAAATGGCTTAAAGCTTTCCTACTATTCTACTAGGTTGCAGTTATCAGAGGACACTTTTAATAATGGGTGCCCTGTTGGACATGGAACTCTAATCATACAACTTCTGGGAGGGTGGGAAGCAATGACCAATCTTGGGCCCAGAATTATTAGGTAGTACCTGAAGTTTAGATATATTAAATGATGTGTAATACCTAGAGAAAAATATAAACAATAAAATTGGAAACCTAGATTCACCTATTTAAAATTTTCAAAGGAAGATTCTTTAATTTCTTCTTTTTAATGGAAGAGTTTAAGATGTAACGTGATTGAGTGTCATGATCATTATTTTACATATTACACACTGTATTCATCCATGGTGCCAAAGTCAAGGAGAACAAACTAACAAATCTAGGTTGAAATGACATTTTGATTACTAATGTCAAGTTACAACAGATATTATAGATCAAATTATGTATATACTGTAGAATATATTTTCTACAAGTTTTCTAATTGCCCAAATTGGAGGTGCCAAAGAAAATTTCCCCCAGATAACAAAGGGATCCTTCTTGAAGTTGAGTTAACTTGATTGGCATTTTATTACTTTATGTTTTGTCAGAGATTATGACTGACAAATGATACAAAAAGTGTAAAAGTTCTAGCAATTTCTTTGCAACTTACATAATTACACAAATTACAATAAGGTTTCAGAAAAGACTTGTGTTTTAAAGTTAATTGGATAAATTCACTAGTTTCAATAATTAGCTAAATTGATATATTTCAAACCTAAAACCTGTTCTCCATAGAAAATTATCTAAAACTCTATCAGCAACTTCTAATTTTCTGAAATTTTAACTCCACCCAGAAGGTTCCTCAAATATCTCCAAACATTTAGGGGAGAAAAAGAACCTAGAATATAGTTTATTTCCCACTAAATCATGGTAGCTAATTGCTTTATTGATTCATAAGTCAACATAAAACTTTTAGTCACTTTGATGGTATTATTTTATGTCAAAAAACTATTGTAAGTATCAGAGCACGAGTCACATACTCTCTGGAGAAACATAGTCTGGCAATATTATAAGAAGTATTAATATATGCATACATACCTGGCTCTTTCTCCAAGTTTTGGATTAATGGTGCAGAAATTTACCTTTGCTTTCTTATTCTGTAGAAGTCTTGCCTTGCCTGTTTTGTTTTCTTTTTTTCCCCTTCAATTTTGGAAAGCTATCATTAACATAGCTATTGTTACATACTGTAATGAAGAACTCAAAATGACATATAGTCACAAGTGACTATTTTCCCCAAAAATCCATATGTGCTTCTCTATTTGCTTTTACTAAACTTTCTAATACAACTTATGCTACCAACCACTCCTTCTACTTCCATTTGAAGCCACTCTCTCCTCTTGGTTTTCCTTCTTACTGATTACTTTTCTACTTCCTTTGTTAGTTCCTCTATGCATTTCTTTCAAAGTGTGAAATTTCTCTGGAAAAAAATCTTGGCTTCTTTTTAGTTATCTCTATATGGGTAGTCTTCAAACAATATCATGCAACCATATAAACTAAATTACCATCAACTTGCTAGTGACTTCCACCATTTTACTTCTACCATAAACTCATATCTGAGTTCTAGACTCATACATCCAATCACTTCCTCTTCATCTGCAGTTGATTATGCCATAGATACCTCATATTTATAATGTCCAAATGGGACTTTTTAATTTCTTTTTTATTTTTAGATTTGGGGAGTACACATGCATGTTTGTTACATGGATGTATTTTGTAGTGGTGGGGATTGGGTCTCAGGTGACCCGTTCCCCAGATAGTAAACATTGCACCCAATAGGTAACTTATAAATCCTCAGCTTCTCTCTTATCCCCCTTATTGGTGTTCCCAGTGCTTATTATTTCCAATTTTAGACCATGTATCTCCCACATATGAGTGAAAACATGCAGTGTTTGCTTTTGTTTATGAGTCAGTTCACTTAGGATGATGATCTCCAGCTCCATTCATGTTGCTGAAAAGGAAATGATTCCATTCTTTTTATGGTTGTGCAGTATCCTACAGTGTATATATGTATATGCCACAATTTATTTATTCAATCAATTGTTGATGAAAACTTAGGTTTGTTCCTTTATTTTGCTATTGTGAATAGTGCTGCAATTAACATCCAAGTACAGGTAGCTTTTTTATACACTGATTTTTTTTTCCTCTTTGTAGTTCCTTAATAGTGGGATGGCTGGATCAAATGGTAATTCAATTTTGAGTTATTTGAGCAATCTCCATACTGTTTCCCATAGACAATGAACAATTTTTGAATCCCATCGACAATGAATGAGTACTCCCTTTTCTCTGCAATTATGCCAACATGTGTTATTCTTTGACTTTCTAATAAGAACCACTCTGACTAGTGTGAAATGATATCTCATTGTGGTTTTAATTTTCATTTCTCTGATGATTAGCAATGTTGAACATTTGTTTGTATATGTGTTGGCCATAAGTGTCTTCTTTTGAGGAAAGTTTACCCACAGAACAGGAATGTCCACTCTTACCAATCTTACTCAGCATCTTTCCAGAAGTCTTAGCAAGAGCAATCCACCAAGATAAAAAATAAAAAGCATCCAAATGGGCAAGGAGGAAGTCAAACTATTTCTTTTAATGGGTGACATGACTGATTACCTAGAAAACCCTGAAGATTCCTCCAGGAATCTTCTAGACCTGATAAATGACTACAATAAAGTCTCTGGATACAAAATCAATGTTTGAAAATATGTAGTTTTTTTAGACCAATAACGCTCAAGCCAAGAAACAAATCAAAAGCTCAACCCCATTCACACTAGCTACAATAAAATAAAACAAGATAAAATAAAACCTCTAGAGACACCTAGCTGAGGAAATGAAGGATCTCTACAAGGAGAACTACAAAACACTGGTAAAAGAAATTGTAGACAGTGCAAACATATGGAAGAACAACCCACATTTATGGATTGGAAGAATCAACATTGTTAAAATGATCATACTGCTAAAGCAATCTACAGATTCAATGCAATCCTGATCAAAATACTAACTTTGTTCTTCACAGAACTAGCAAAAAACAATCTTGGAGTTTATGTGGAACCAAAAGAAGAATCCAAATAGCCAAAGCAATTCTAAGCAAAAGGAACACTGCCTGACTTCAAATTGTACTACAAGACTACAGTAATTAAAAGATTGTAGTAATGGTACAAGAATAGACAACTAGATCAATGGAACCGAATAGAAAACCTAGAAATAAAACCACATGCCTACAACCAAATGATCCTTGATAAAACTGACAAAATAAACAATGAGGAAAATAAACTCTATTCAATAATTGGTGCTGGGATCATTGGTTAACCATATGCAGAAGAAAGAAACTGGACCCCTATCTCTCACCATATTAAAAAAATTAATGAATATGAATTAAAGACTTAAATGTAAGACCTGAAACTATAAAAAATCCTATCTAAAACCTAGGAAACACTCTTCTGGACATTGGCTTAGGTAAGAATTTATAATGAAGACCTCAAAAGCAATTGCAATAAAAACAAAAATAGACAAATGGGACATAATTAAACAAAAACAAAACACCCTTCTGCACAGCAAAAGAAATAATCAACAGATTGAACAGAAAACCCATTCAGTGGAAGAAAATATTTGCAAATTATGCCTCTCCTCGGACAAAGGCTAATATCTAGAATCTACAAGGAACTCAAACAACTCAACATGGGGAAAAAAATCAAAAAGTAGGCAAAGGACAAATGAAGTTTGAAATTTTCCTTCTTAAACCTGCACCTCAACCCCCATTCTTTCTGGTATAGGATTCACCATCCACCAAATATCTCAAGTCAGAAACAGCGGAGCTGTCCTTGATGTTATTTTTCTTACTCTCCACATAACAACCTTCCTGCAAAATTCATTCCTTATATCTTCAATATGCATACCAATATTCTTTCTTGATTCCATTTCCACTGCCAGCAAGTTCATAGAGAAAACCATCATTCCAAGCCTAGAGTAGTGCAATTATTTTCAGCCCTTCAAAGCATCCTCTACACAGCAGTGAAAATGAAACTCTCTTTTTCATAATTGCCTCTGTGAGAGGGAGACACCAGGGAAGCTAAAGTCACTTATTTCTATTAGTATACTTGCATGTTTCCTTGCACTACATTGCTAAATTGATAGTAAACAAAAGAAAAACAACTTTTGACTGTGTCTGTACCTTGGTTTTCACCAATCTAAACACATGTACCTATCTTTGCGACTTGTTAGCATTGATTTACTTTCATAATTAGAATGCAAAATCTACTGTTCCGGGAAGCATTGTGTCTTTTCACTAGTTTTCAGTGCCTAACAGTTCTCAGTGCATAATAGGTCATAAATATCATTCATCTGTGAAAGATAGAAAGATACATAAATATATAGTATATACTCAAATATGTAGTATGTATATATAGTATATATAAAAGATATGCATGTATATAAACACATATGTATGCATATATGTATTCAAATATGCATGTATATATGTATGTATATTTGTGTGCATACACATATGTATATGTGTGCATATTTGTATGTGTATGCATATGCATAAATGTGTATGTATGTATATGCATATATACTAGATATGTATGTTTGTATGTATTATATATAGTAATATATACACACTATATATATGAGAAAGAGAAGAAAGAGAAAACAAATGAGGGAGATGGGAGATAAGTTGTTCGTTACATGCTTTGTCTCAGAAGTACCAATAGAAAAATAAATTATTTAGAACAATAATTTATTCTAGATCAATGACTAATGACGAACATGAGATACTATTTAAGATGTTTCTCTCATCAGTTTTTATATGTTAGGGAGAAAACCATTTTTAAAAGACCTAATTTACTACTGAAAGTATATTAATTAAATAAATAATGTTGGTTTCATAGACATGCAGTAAAATCATGCCAACAAATAATATTTAAATGAGAGGAAAGATGCTTTTATTATAAGCTTCAGTGAAAATATTAAAATTCAGACAAGTTGAAATATTATATGCAGTGTCAAATGTGTTTTATACTACACCGTACATGTTATTGAAAATGGCATAGAAAATTTATCTGTATTTAAGTTTTGGAAGAAAATAGTAGAAATATTAATGGTTAAAGTTTGTTCTCTTTACGAGTTTCCTAAATTTTCTGTCACCATATTCCTTTTATTAAGTATTACTTTAATGTTTGACATTTTATAACATGTATAAATCTTACTAAAAAAGGAAAAACTTTTCCTATGTATAGACTTTTCCTATGTACAATCTTGATGTTCATTAGAGTATTCTATCTAACATCTCAGTGTGTTTTACTTATCTATTATATTTTATGTTTCAACAAAATAGGCAGTTGAATTTTATATTGAAATCAAAACACACACATTCACTCTATCAGATTTAGTTTATAATCTGTGAAGTATAACAGAATATACTCTGTGAAGTATAATCTGTGAAGGTAACAGAGTCATTTGGGGAAAATAGATCATGTATCCAGAGTGGGAGTCTTCAGCAAAATACATATCTAGGTTGCTTATTGACTATAGTTGCACAGTATAGTCTTATATAAAATTTTAATTTAATTCATTGTCATGAATTCAATTTTTGAGACACATGGATAAGTACATTGCAAGTTTATCTGTATAAAAAGACTGAAGAGGTGCTGCAAAAATGACAAAAAAGAAATGATTGATTTTGTGTAACATTGACAAAGAGTGAATAAACGACTACTCTCAAGCATTGTTGATGCAGATATAAATTGCTATGGCATTTTTGAAAACCAGTCTGAGGGCCAGGCATAATGGTTCAAACCTGTAATCCCAGCACGTTGGGAAGCCAAGGCGAGAGGATCGCCTGAGTCCAGGGGCTCAAGATCAGCCTGGACAACTTGGTGAGACTTCATCTCTACAATAAATCAGAAAATTAACCGGGCATGGTGGTGCACACCTGTAGTTCCAGCTAAAGACTGAGGTGGAAGGATCACCTGAGCCCAGCAGGTCAAGGCCACGGTGGTCTTGAGCGTGCCACTGCACTCTAGCCTGGGCGAAAGAGTAAGAGTCTGACTCCAAAAAAAAAAAAAAGAAAAGAAAACCAGTCTAAAAGGGCACATGAAAGTTTTATATATCAATACTTGAGGCTTGGGAATTCTACCAGTTGGAAATAGCCTACAGAAAAATCAAATGTATGTTCAAAGGTATTTGTGTTCATATGTGTTCAATAAGACAATATTAGACATGTTGAAAAAAACAGGCAACTTCTCTCGCCCATGGCAGCTCTGATATGTCTCTCTCCTTCTTCTCTCTCTTCTTTCTCTAATACACTTTGTTTTAAAATTTTGAAAAAAGGAAAAGACAAAAAGTATATACAGTGGAGAAATTATTAAATAACAGTATATCCATATTCTACTTAGCAGTAACTGGCTAAATACATTACTCTTCTTTCTCTTTCTTTTAATCACTTGCCTACATTTTCTTGTTTCCTGTCAGATAAGGGTTGCCTTGTGTCTGAGTTATAGTCAATAGAATGGGGGCTAAAATAAAGATGTCCATAATACTTGGCTCGTAAAATCTGCTGTTCTTTGATCCTCCCCCATGTCCTGGTCTGTCATCTACATGGAAAAGGTCACGCCGAGAACTCTGAGTCTAAGCCACAAAATGGAAAGAGTCTAGTTGTCTGAATCTACGTTCGAAGAAGAGGTCATCCACAGGAGATTGGATTTTCTATGACAAGAAATATATTTCTATTCCTTTAAGCTACTAAAATGTTGGGGTTAAAACAGTTGGTGTTACTTCCCCACAAATACACTCAATAAAGATAAACTGTCCTTTTGGAGAATGAGGTATATGTGTATGTACTGACATGAAAATATGCTCCTGTTATTCTACTGTAACATGAAAATACCAAGTCTTACAGCAGTATGTTCAATATGAACTCATTAAAAGATACATAGGTGTATATACCTATACATTAACATTCATATACAAACATACAGACATGCAGATATAAGCAAATTTGCTCTAAGGTCTCAAAAGAGATTTTCCATTAGACAATGATTAATTTTACCTTAAGTTGTCAGTGTCAATGTAGAGAAGTATATGCGTATATTTGATTAAAAGTTTGAATTTTATTACACATAGCTTTGTATTACATATTTTATGTTTATTTTATTTAAGCTGTTGGAGAAAATATTCAAAGACAAAATTGTATTTCAATGTGTTGCATTGAAATAAATGACTCAGTGCCAAACAAATCTGTGAAGTTATCAATGAAGTTATCATGCCTATAATCCCAGCACTTTCAGAAGCTGAGGCAGGAGGATTGCTTTAGGCCAGAAGTTTAAGACCCCACCTGGTCAATTTTTTTTTTTTTAACTAACCAAGTGTGGTGATGCATGCATATAGTCTCAAATACTCAGGAGTCTGAGACAGGTGGATCATTTGAGCAGAGGAGGTTGAAGATGCAGTAAGGCAATATGGTGCCACTGCACTCTAGCTTGGGTAATAGAACATGACTCTGTCTCTAAAAATAATAATAATAACAACTAGCATAGAAGATCTTAATATGTTCAGTAAGGCTAGATTCAATATATTCTAAAAATTGGAGGATGCTCTCCTTAATGAATACCCCCAATAAACATACTGTTATTACTACTTTTTGAATATTGAGCAAAATAAGTATTAAGGCTTTTTACCTCCAGATTTGGTCACTTTTATAATTTAGGAATCCATCTCTTACACCCCTAACAAATATTGTCATAATCAGATTGGATTGTTTACTGAAATATAGATCATAATAATCATTCATTAACTATTTTCAAATGAGTGAATAAACTCAAAATTATGGTCTAGCTTTACAAAATAGCCTTGTTGTAGTCTTTTTGTTAACATATAAGTAAAATATATATTTGTGGAAAACACTTGAATAATGCATACATATATACCCAGCATGTTTTCTATTCAGTCAATCATTTTTCATTCATTCATCCTGCAAATATTTTAACTTTCCTAATGTTCCAGGCACAGATCTGGCTGCTGGGTAGGGAGAAACAATCCAGGCAGATGATGTCTGAATCATGAAATCACAACTGCTGACATATCTAGTGCAAGATATAGAATGATACTTTTACGGCCTAAGAAATGATAAAAGATAGAACCCTATCCAATATGACTAGGTTGTATGACAAAATAATTTTTAAAATCAGAAAATTGAAACACAAAACAACTCATTGGTTAGAATTCAAACTATTGTTACTTACAAAGCTTGACTACCGCTCTATTTCTGAGCACTGATGAATATTTGAAAGAACAAGTAATGGATTGTATTTTGTGTATTCTGTATATAAAGCTTATATATGTTTTTAATCTGATATTTTAAAAATGAGCGTTTTCTCTATGTTTATACCCAACAATAACTGTACTAAGGAATGAAGAAAGATTAAGTGTGTATATGTAAATCAATTATTGAATTAATACTCTGTTGCTGGCAATAAAAAGGAAAAGAATTTTAATCATGAAAAACTCAAAGGGTATTAAGTTTTGATTCCATTCGTACTTCCAAGGGAAATTTATTGTAATTTATTTTTGACGTTGCTAACAAGTGTTATCCCTAAAGAATGAAGCACATCCTTTTTCTTTTAAAGTTAATTTAAAGATTCTCGTACTTGAAAAGCTCTAGTTTTCCACTGGGTTCTAAGAACCAGACATCATCTTAATAATTTCTTACGTGTAGAGTTATAAATGATATTTTCTTAACCTATTGCTTCTTTAGTGCTTATTACAGTCAGTTTTTGTTTATTTAAATCAATATGAAATCACTTCCTGGATTAACTGTGGTTTCAGTGTAGAACAAAAGAGGTAGTAGAAAATATCAATCAGATGCAAATGTGCATGAATCTTTATAACATATGCATGGGCAACACATTTTAACTCACAAGGAGTTTGTGCTCTATTTCAACAGTCAACTGTGCGTTGTGTAAAATGAATACTTTTAATTTTACAGAGACAAAATGGATTTGACAAATCAACTTGCCACATATTAATATGATGGTTAGATAACTATTACCAAAATGAATTGATAAATAAGGCCATTAAAATATCTGGTTTTGAAATACATTTGATACAACAAAATATCCATTGAAAGAGGATGAATTATACAAGGCTTGAAAAAGAAGACATCTGCTTTTCTCCTGTTTTGTTTTCTTCCTCATTTAGTAATGCAATGTGAATTCCAGGGAGATAATGTGGTAAAGTCTCTAATAATTACTTACTCTACTTGGCTTCCTGTGAGTCCATATTTCTGGTGGTAAAAGGTTCTTAGTAGACTCTTTAGGGGATATTCTGTTTATTCATTCCATCATATTCCTTGACTCTTATTTGCTGACAAATTTCCTTCATCCCATGATGACAGAAAAAACCAATACACATTTTACTGCAAGGACCCTCAAGCTTTAGCAAGACTGAGAATCCCCTGAAGGGACTATAAAATATTGATCGCTGGGCCCCAACTCCAGAGTTGTGATGCAAAAAGTTTGATGTAGGGTTTGACAACGTGCTTTTCTAACAGGGACCACACTTTGAGAATCATGCTTCTAAATAAAGGGCCAAAATGAGAGGAACATATCCTCAGAACAAGTTTTTAGCATTACACAGCAAAAAACCTCATTTTCTTGAGGACTCTATTGCTATATTTTCTGTGTAAAAAGTGACACAGATAAATAAATTTACTTGCAAGGTAGAAGATTTTTCTTGTTTCTTTTTATCATCGGTGAAAAGTTAATTATTCGATGTAAAATACATCAGATATGTTTGATTTGTAAGTGGACTCTGATGTATTTAATCCAACAAGAAATCCAGAAAATGTAATTAAAATTTCAGATTAATGATTCACAATTGTAAGCTTTTTTGCCTTTTATAACTTATGGAAGATTTAATATTTTATCTTAAATACAGTAAGATACTTTTATTTTTGAAATACCCAGGAAAACTTAGAGAACTATATTTGCTGTGAACCCCCTCTTAACTCACTGTATTCTATACCCCCCTCTTAGCTCACGTTTGATATGTTATATAAATTCTTAGCTCACATTTGATATGTTATATAAATTCTTAGCTCACGTTTAATATGTTATATAGATTCCTACCTCACATTTACTGAATTTCTAACTCTACCTCAAATCCTGTGAGACTGGGCACATAATAGTTGCCTGGTAGTGACTGCAATTGTAAAGCTATAATTTAAACAGTGTTTGTATTTAACCCGGTTAAGCTTCAACTTTTGCAAGGAATGTAAATGCTGAGCAAACAACAAGCCCCCTCCCAAGCTCCCAAACATTCCTTTACTTAGATTATAGTAGACCCAGTGGCGCCAGACCCAGCGGCACCAGCCACCCTCCTGACAGGCGGCTCTGTGGTATCTCAAACCTGCTGCCTGTTTGCTTAAGCATTTTGCTCGGTTAGCAGTTACCTGTCCATCACAAGTCACAAAGCTGGAGCCCACGCAAATGGGACTCAAATCAACCAATCAAAATCTCTGTAACTACGTCACACAGTTTTTATCCAACCCTGTATGCACAAGTCTGTAAAGCCACCCCACCCCCTCAAAACTATGTATAAAAGGTGCATGTTAACTTGAGTCAGGGCTCGCTCGTCACTGAAGCTGCTGTTGGTTTCAAACGCAAGCCCAGGCTCGAGCTTGAATAAAAACCCTTGTGTACTTGCATCGGAGCTGCCTCTTTGGTGATCTCTCTAGAATATTGAGCACAACAATTTTATCTTAAATTAAAATATTAATGTTTTAATTATCATGACACAACCAAATATATAAATTTGCTGCCAAATTCCAGCATGGTCTACATTATTTGGATGTTTTGATAAGCCTAATACATTATTTTTTTCCATTGTATTACAAGACTGGTACATAGCTAACAGTTTCATCAAACAGGAAAAAAAATTCACAACTGAAAAAAAAAGTAGAAGTTGAAATGTGCTTGCTATCATTGTGCAATTGACATTTAGTGAAATGTAGCTATAGTATTTAATAAGTGGCCCAAGTGCTTTTGTTTAAACACATACACTGTTAAATACTTTCAACATATGGTTAAAAATTAACCTTATTATTCAATACTTATTATTTTTCTGTAATCTTTGAATACTAAGGTCTATTTGGCATTTATTAGGTAGGAGTTCTACAAAAAATTTAAAACACAAAGTCATCTCACCAGACCAATGCTAAACAAATTATAGAAAACACCATTATCATTGGGTCCAAAATAATTTTTCTTGTTACTTTGCTTTTTAAAAAGTATCACACTTCAACTAATTCCTGAAAGGACAGACTGAGAGCGAAAAATACATTTTTATTTTTTTCCTAAGCCTTAATACAATGATGAGAAAATAAAAGCTATATTTTGGAAAAATACATAATTTATGTAAAAACTAACTTTATCAAATTTGCCTTTTTCGAAACACAGACTTCCAAAGCACAACCTGCATCAATCCATTGTATACTCAGGACAACATCATTCCCCCATCACCCCCCTTCCTCAGAGTTTTTTGCCCAGACTTTTTGATGTCCTAAGGCCTAGTAGATTGGCAATCACACTTGCCTAGAGTAAAGGGAATTTACAAGGCCTAAGACTTCACGCATTACAAAAGTTACGTAAATCACAAGACTTGTGACAACTCAGAAAGGAAAACTAATGGGGATTCAATCCTCCTGTAGATTAGGCGCCCTCTGCAAAAATATCACAAATCTCCCAAAGCTGCCGGCTGGGAATGCATAGGAGATAAAGGGAAAAATGCATCCTCCATTATTAGCTCTAAGGAATGTTATCCAGAAAGTTACAGGGGCACTGGAAATCTCATCACCCCCTTCTCTAGGGGGTATGAGAATGTAAGCAAACATTAGCAGGTCGCTGTCACAGTCTCCAAAACATTTCCCAATGGTCAATAAGGAAGGCATGTCAATCACACCTACCTGACTACACACCCCCAAGAAAAAAGATTAAAACTGGGGCTCAAGGAGCTACGGGGCCATACTTATCCAGAGTGTAGGCCCACTTCCTGTCTGTGGGGAGTAAAGCTTTCTTAAATAAATCTTTTCTTCTTTCACTGCTTTGTGTTACAATTCTTTGTACCTACTCCGATCTCTGGGTTACCAGCTCGGCTGGCTCCGGCGGTGCTGCGCGCCTCCCTGCCCCTCTCCACCCTCACCCTGTCGTCCATACCCTAACAATTCCTACTAGGGTAAAGTGAACAAAAAATTATTGAAAGTTTTTTTGTTAATAAATAATGCTTATAAAATTATGGATAAAAGATCAAGATCCTATACCAACAAAATGGGCTTAAAGCCACTCCGTTTCCTACTGAGTGCAATTTATATTTTCTTCATGGCATTAAGGATTTGAAAAGCTTAGAAAACAAAGTTGAAGAAACCAATTAAATATTTTCACTTTAAGAAAAAATATAGCCCAAATCAGTAAACAAAGAATAGAAGCATCAAGTAAAATTTTAAAATTTTTTAAATGTGTAAGAGGGCACATAACTTAATCCTTTCAAATATATTTATTTTTATAGCCATGTTTATATTCCTGTAATACTGGAAATCAATTTCCTCTTTACTTGTGACTCATTATCTATAACAGCACTTTCCAATAGTAATAAAATGCAAACTACATATGTAGTTATATATTTTCCAGTAGTCATACAGAAGCAAGAAGACAAAAAAAATAATTAATAATATAGGATTTTCCTCAATATAGTAAAAATATAGTTTGAATATAAAATCAACTTAACACTTTATTAATGAAATATTTAATAATATTTGTTGCACATTATGTCTTCTAACCCCATGGTTTATTTCATATTTATAGCACACCTCAGTTTTAATGAGTCACATTTCAAGTGCTCAAGAGCCACATTTGGCTGTGGCTGCTGAAATTGGCAGTACAATTTTTTTCTTTTTTAGACTTGGATTCTCTCTGTTACTCAGGCTGGAGTGCAGCTGCTTGATCATAGCTCACTGCAGTCTCAAACTCCTGGCCTCAAGTGATCTTCCCACCTCATCCTCCAAAGTTGAACGAGCAGTCGTGCCCAGCTGACAATGCATTCAAGTTGTAACAGGAACCCATTAAAAGAATATCTTACATACTGTTAAATTAAGTTTAGCAAGGCTGGCCATGTGCATATTTTGAGTTCGACTCAGATGGTTCTCTGTTACCTTTCACATGTTCAACTGTAAACTAACTGTATGTGTAAACAGACTGTAACTTACTCTTGTGCCAATTCCTAGGTTTGGCCAATCTTCAATCATGTGGCTGCACTGAACTCTCTCTGAGCCTACTTTGGTTTGGGAGACTGTCCAATTCTTGAATTGGTCTTTGCACAGTTAAACTGTTAAATTTAACTTGTCTTCTGTTTTCTCATTGTAATAATAAAAAAATCTTGTGCTTCTCTTTTTATTTAATTCTGCATGAGTTAAAAACTTACCCCAAAAAACCAACAGAAGTTCTAGCCTCTACTAAAAATTTAGACCCTGTGCAGCATTGGTTATATTTCCCAAACCCAACAACTTGACTTTCACATATTTATTTCTTCAACACATATGCATTAAAAAGTGGTCTTTCAAATAATGTGCTTATGTATTTAATTCTTTTCATGCAGTATGTACTGTGAACTTTGCTGGGTTTTTGAGAAGGAACAAGTGCATTTCAGTGGGTGCTTGCAGATAAAATGTGTATGGCAATAATTATAAATGATATAATGGTGATGATGGTTATTGAGCTATAGGAATATAAACTGCTGAGGATATCAGGAAAAGCTACAGGGGAGCCAAAGTTTTGGATGGACCTTGAAGGAATGATTAAGCATGTTTTGGCAAAATAGTGAAAAGATTATTATAGAGAAGAATAGTAAAGAAGAATAATTTTAGCAGCACCTTTTGTACAGTTACCAAACGCTCTTTATATGATGTTTATCTCATTTAATCCTCAGAAAAATTCTTGTAGGTCAAGTCTGATTGTTAGCTTGATATTTTAAATGAGGGAATTAAGAGAGATTGAGTAATGTCCCCAAGGCACACAGCTGGTAAACTGAGCCAGGCAGAGACCTAGTCAGAATCACTCCAGAGACCACATCTTTGCACCACTGTGGGACTGGTAATGGCTCCCATGAATAAGAAATGGCTTGTGCTGACAGGCTACATTTATTACCAACCTGCTAAGTGAAGTTGAAGTCAGTTGTGTCCTTTTGTAGTCACTTGAGTTGATTGCCAGTTTAAAAAAAAAGACCTGCAGAATGAATTCTGTAGTTGCAACCTGGAAAAAGAAATAAATGTTTGCTTGTAGGGAGCCTGTAAATAACTGAGCCATTAAAGCAAAGAGTCTCATCTGTACCTGCACTGTAGGTGTACCTTGAAAATGAAAGGGGATGCCTGCATCAAAGAGGTGAGAAAATGGAGAAGACTCAATGGGGAATTTAAAATCATGATAATCACAAACAGAATGTATGCCAGAAATGGAGAAGGATAAATGAAAGCGAATAGAATCACAGAGAGTAAAAGTTTGGAAGGTTGGAGTTTGTGGAAATGCTATTTGTATGTGAAGTGCTAGGTGAGATTATTTCCTAAGAATGGTATTAGAGAGGTGGCAGAGGTAAAGATATGATGACGATATAGGTGTTTAAACTATAGATGTTTCCTCCTTGTGATTATAGGAAACCATGTTAGCTAAGGAAGCATCAAGAATTTCAAGTCAATGCTAAGCTGGTGTAGAGTTGTCTGACTTTTCTCAGATTTCTTTTTCCAGGTAGCTGTGTCAGTGGAGCTATGAGGTGACGAAGTTGATAGCAGTGATAGAAGAGTAATTGGCATTATTAACTATGGAATTTATCTTTAATAGGGAAAAATAATAGGGAAAAGTTAAGAGGTGATTCATGGAGAGAAAATGTACCTTTGTTCTTGGTGAAGGCAAAAGTCTGTTTGAAACGTTTGATGAGCACACCATCACTTTGACATTCCTGTGCAAGCATTATCTACAGAAAATGTGTGGGGAAACAAAGAAAGAGTAAAACAAAACTGTAAGTTCCCATGAGTAGAAAGACTTCACATTAAAAAATAACAAAATAAAAATTTTTACAAGTTCAAACAGAAAATAAGCCAGAATGAATTTTTCTAACACTACTGTGATAATGTTTTCTTTTAAATTACCTGTCTATGGTCAGCACAAAATGATTTTTTATTTTGGGCATTCAAGAACTCCTTGATGGACATATATTTCAAAGTTTTTGCTTGTTCAAAAAAGTTGTTTGATTTTATTAGCAAAATTTAACATATGCTCCAAAGATCAATGATTTTTACCCTTCACTATTAATTCCATTTGCTTAATAAAATATGATGCAAAATAAATAGTTCATAACTATCCTCGAATTTTATGTATAAATTTATCAGCACTTCATTTTTACTCACTGGTCAAGATGATGTGGTTTCATATATTTTAATGGACTGTGACACTTATCTTTACAGTCTTGACATTAATGGCAACAGCAATTGTGCATAAACCCACTAAAAGAAGTAGTTTCTCAAATATATTCAGTAGTTTAATGACTACTATATAAAATAAATTGTCCACTTTAAATGGAGTAAAGTTACATTAAAAAGCAATTGAAAAGCCACTTGCATATGAATACGCTCAATTTCTCTCAAAAAATATTTTTTAAGAGATAAAAATGCTGTTTGGAAGACTGGAATAGATAAACTTAACCTTTTGTTTGTTTGTTTGTTCTGTTTTTTGTTTGGTTTTGCTTTTGGTTTTTCCTCCAACGTGGCTTTCAAGCCTCACCCATTGGAACTCTGTGAAATAGTGTAGAAAAACCAACAAAGCGAACCTCAAGAAGGAAAACAGATATTCATCAGAACAACAAAGGACACCCCAGATTCCAGGAAGGAGATGGCAGGAAAACAACCCTAGAGATGGCTCTTCTCAAAAAAGTAGTGAGTGCAAACCCAAAACCTGACAAAACTGAAAACTCCCCTCTGTGACTTACCTTCCAATAAAGTATCTACATAATTTAGGCCATGGGAAAACATCTCATTTCTCCTGGGCCCTGAAGCTGTCTCAGGGAGAGGCCAAGATTTGGTGAGAGGGAAAGCTACCCAGAAGAGCCATAGGTATTCTCACAAATCCAAGTCAGTAAGGAAGACACCGTTTTTTTTCAAGGTCCATTGTCTCAGCAACAGCAGCTTTTGCAGGCACATTGGTTGCTGCTCAGAAAAATGTGGTAGCGACTTACCACACCTGGAACAAAGCAAGAGCATTGAAATCACCTCAAGATTTGGAACCAGACCTGGGCTCACCCTAGCCTGCAGCTGGAAGCAGCAGGGCATCCTCTAAAGTCACGTTTCCCTCCCAGAGAGATAAACTGCCAGGATCAGATCTTCAGTCCAAATTGATCTCTGTGTATCACTGCCTAGATGCTCCACCCTCCCCCACCCCTGAGTAGCAAGAGACCCCAACAATACCAAGGAACAACCAGAAAAACAGACTAATTTGATAGGAGCCTAGCAGGGGGCCCCAGTCCCAAGTTTTGGAACCTGCATCCTGAGCAGAAGGAAAATTATGACAGCCATGGTTTCTAATGAACAGTGAGTACTAAAGCCTACATCATTTTTGCAACCTAGTACTCTTCAATGAACACCACTGTTAAGGATCCCAGCCTTCTTTCCAGACTAGCTGAGATGGCATGATCCAGTAATACTGAGGAAAAGGAGAGTCCCTTGTTTCTGTACAACTGGGAAAATAGTCTAAGTGGCAGGAAACCAATAGGAGGGATCTCACCCCTCTGCTTTTGAATCAGCATCCTGAGAGGCAGGAGAGTTTCTGATCCTGCAGTTTCTTCCAGGTAGTGAGGCCTAAAGCCAAGGTCAGCTTCAAGACCCAGAATGGTGCTTCAGATGTAATTGTGAGACACCACATCCTGCCCCCCCCCCCACAAGTCTGTAGAGGATGTGAATGCCCCAGTACCAAAGATAAGACAATCCCCATCCTATATACCTGGCTTAGCAGCCTAAGCCACCCTACCCTGCCTGGGCAGCCATCCATGTACAATGAGGCTTCCTTTGCTCCATGCCCTAATGCATCCAACTACCTAGACTAGGAGTCTGAGCCACCTCATCTCCCAAGGGCAGAGTCCTTGATGCTGTGCTGCTTTCTCTGCTCAATGCCCAGACATATCCCCAGGTACATGGAGCTCTCATTCTTCTAGATTAGGAACTCAGGTCACCCTCCTTTTCCTGAGCAGAGAACCTGAGGCAGCAGAGGTACCCTAACACTTTGCCAAGGCACACCTCTGGGCACTCAGAGATCTCACACCAGAATAAGCCTTGGAGCAACTTCCTGTGTTTGACATTAGTGGACCTGCAGATGGTTCTGCTAGGTTTGGCCCCACAAACAAGCTCAGTCTGACAAAATAGAGTGTTTCTTCCAGCAAATAAGGATCAAGTGAATACTCATTCACATTGACAGTAGCCAGCCCTTACCTATAGGTGCAACTTACTGGCCTGGAGGTTAAACAATGCATCACAACACATAATTTGTTCACACCAGCATATACCACTAAGGAGCAAGTTAAGCTTCTTAAGACTCCTGGCACCATAGCCTCACAGGAAGCAATGGGCCAGCCCACACCACAACTACATTACTAATACAACCAACACCTGGGAAAGCCTACATACACAAGCCATCAATATCAAAGGAACTTATACAGATTAGCCACTGTAGTTCATGCAGATGAGAAAGAACCAGAGAAACAACTGAAAGTATTTAAAAACAGAGTCTTAAGCTTCCAAAAGGGCTCATCAATTCTACAGCAACAAAAACTAACCATAATGAAATTTCTGATAAAGAAATTTCAGGTAATGAACTCAAAATATTGATTACAAAGAAGGTTGATGAGATGCAAGATGAAGCTGATAATAAGCACAAATATATTAGTAGAACAATTCAGAAGATGAGAGGACAGATTGAAAACTTAAAAAGAAAACCCAAACAACATTGAAAAAACTACTGGAGGAGATACAAAACACAATACAAATCTACAACAGTAGGTTAGAACAAGCAGAAGAAAAAACCTCAGAAATGGAAGACAAGCTTTTTGAACTAACCCATGCAGACAGAAACAAAGAAAAAGTTCAAGAAGAATGATCAAAGCCTGTGAGAAATATGGGACAATGTAAAGCAATCAAACACACAAATTATAGTGATTCCAGAGGGAGAAGAAGTGAAAATTAAAAGGTAGGGAAATATACTTGAGAAAATAATTCAAGAAAACTTCCCTGGTCTTGAGAGAAACTTAGACATCTAGATATAAGAAGCCCAAAGAACTCCTGCAAAATATGTCACAAGAACATCACCAAGACATGTTGTTGTCAGATTCTCTGAGTCAATGTGAAAGAAAATACCCTAACAGCAGCAGAAGAGACATAAACAAGACTATAGACCAAATGGATCTAACAGACATCTACAGAACACTCCATCCAATAATTGCATAATATACATTATTCTCACTTCCACATAGAACATTCTCCAAAATAGATCATATGTTCAACTATAAAGCAAGTCTCAATAAGTTTAAAATCATCAAAATAATACCAATAATCTTCTCAGACTACAGTGAAATAAAATTGGAAATCAACACCAAGGAGAGGCTCCCCAAACTACACCACTATGTGGAAATTGAACAACTCTTTTGAATGATCCTTGAGTAAATTAGTGAAATTCTGACAAAAATTTTAAAAAAGGAACAGTTTAACCTTACACCTCAAGAAACTAGAAAAACAACAATCTAAATCTAAAGCTAGAAGAAGAAAAGAAATAACAAAGATCAGAGCAGAACTTAATGACATTGAGATTTTTAAAAGTGATACAAAGGATCAGTTAATCAAAGGTTGGTTATTTGAAAGGCTAAACAAAATTGGCAGACCACTAGCTATATTAAACAAGAAAAAAAGAGAGAAAAATTAAATAAATTCAATCAGAAATGACAGAGGTGACATAACAACCAATATCACCACAAAAATTTAAAAGATCATTAGAGACTACTATGAACAATTCTATGACAACAAACTAGAAAACCTAGATGAAATGGATAAATTCCTGGAAACAAACAACCTCCTAAAACTGAGCCAGAGAGAATTAGACACCCTGAATATACCAATAATGAGCAATAAAATTGAATCAGGAATTTTAAAATCTTCCCCAACAACAACAAAAAAGCCCAGAGTCAGAGGGAGTCACAGCCAAATTTTATCAGATATACCAAGATGAACTGTTATCAATCCTACTAAAACTGGTCCAGAAAATCAAGGAGGAACTCCCCTCTAACTTATGTTCGGAAACTAGTGTCATACTGACACCAAAATCAGGCAAGGACACAACAAAAAAAGAAAATTACAGGCTTATTTCCTTGATGAATATAGATGCTAAAATTCTTTTTTTTTTTTTTTTTTTTGTTTGTGTTGAAACCGTTGAAGAGGAATGGGTTGCATTGGGTGGACCCGGCCACCCACCCAACGACATGCGGGGGCATGG
>CAUYQG010024307.1:0-12485 GCA_963574415.1 Tarsius wallacei | reverse complement strand
AGCTTCATGGTATAGCCTGGTGCTACTAGGCTGCAAACCTGTGCAGCATGTTACTGTACTGAATATGGCAATTATAACAATGGTGAGTATTTGTGTGTCTCATCATAGAAAAGGTAACACATCATGCTGTGACATGATGGTTATGAACGTCACTAGGCGACAGGCATCTTTTGGCTCCGTTATCATCTCATGGGACCACTGTCATATATGTGGTCTACTGTTGTCCCAAACACTGTAATGCGGTACATGACTGTACTTCACTCCGTGAAGAAGGTCGGACTCAAGTGGAAAAGAAAGTCTGCAGTTTTCTTTTTTTTTTTTTTAAAGTTGGAATCTCACTCTGTCACCCAGGCTGGAGTGCAGTGGCACACCCACTGCCACTGCAGCCTCGACCTGCTGGGCTCAGGTGGTCCTTCTGCCTCAGCCTTCCAGGTGGCTGGAACTATAGGCATGCGCCACCATACCTGGCTAATTTTGTTTTATTTATTGTAGAGATGAGGTCTGCCCATGCTGCCCAGGCTAGCCTCGAACCCGTGGGCTCAGGCAATCCTCTCACCGCCGCCTCCCAAGTGCTGGGATTATAGGCGTGAGCCACCGCTCCCAGCCAGAAAATCTGTAGTGTTAAGGAACTGGATTGTGATTGACCAGCTGCTGGCTAGTGGGCCCGCCTCTCTTTTCCTGCAGTGTATACACAATGACAAAGTCTTATTGAAATTTTGAGTCAGCAGGGTACGGTGGCTCAAGCTTGTAATCCCAGCACTTTGTGAGGGATGAGAGAATTGCCTGAGTTCAGGGGTTCAAGACCAGCCTGGGCAACCTGGTAAGACTTCGTCTCTACAATAAATCAAAAAAGTAGCCGGGTGCGGTGGTGCATGCTTACGGTTCCAGCTACTTGGAAGGCTGAGGCATAAGGATGGCCTGAGCCCAGCAGGTCGAGGCTGCGGTGACCGTGAGCATGCCACTGCACTCCAGCCTGGGCATACTCTGGCTCGGATGGCAAGATCTGGACGAGAAGGATCTGGAGAGGCAGGTGGAGTGTGCTTGTGCTAAGACCCTTCATGTCTTATTTTCACATTCTTCTTCCCTCTGCTCTGCTGCTCTTTTCTATTCAGGAAGGCTTTGTTGTTTCAGAAGGGATTATGAACTGAGCCTGAGGCTAATTTGACTTGGAGTCTCACTCTGTCACCCGCTACCGGCCACTGCAGCCTCGACCTGCTGGGCTCTGGCAATCCTTCTGCCTCAGCCTTCCAAGTAGCTGGAACTACAGATGCGTGCTACCACACTCGGCTAATTTTTAAAAATTTATTGTAGAGATGAGGTCTCACCAAGTTGCCAGGTGGGTCTTGAACCCACAGGCTCAGGCAATCCACTCACCTCGGCCTTCCAAAGTGCAGGATTACAGGCTGAGCCACCGAGCCCAGCTAATTTGACTTTCTATGGGTCCCTCTTGGTTCAAAGGTCAGGAAGAGAGCCACACTCCTGCTCAGTTCATGTTAAATCTATAGATTTTGTTTAAAAATGGAACTGGTAGGCTGGGCATTGTGGCTAATGCCAGTAATACCAGTGTTTTGGCAGACCAAAGCAGAAGGACTGCTTGAGGCCAGGAGTTTAAGACCAGCCTGGGCAACACAGTGACTCAGTTATGGTCCGAGTAAATGCTCAGTTGCTAACCCTTGAGGCCAATAAATCAAGAGGCAGAAAAACTGGTAGAAAGAAGTTTGTTAGCCGGGCTTGGTGGCTCAGCCTGTAATCCCGCGCTTTGGGAGGCTGAGGTGAGTGGATTGCCTGAGCCCACGGGCAACTTGGCAAGACCTCATCTCTACAATAAATCAAAAATTAGTCGGGTGTGGTAGCGCACGCCTATAGTTCCAGCTACTTGGAAGACTGAGAAGGAAGGATCACCTGAGTCCAGCAGGTAGAGGTTATGGTGGCCAGGAGCGTGCCACTGCACTCCAGTCTGGGCGACAGAGTGAGACTCCAACTCAAAAAAAAAAAGAAGTTTGTTCCTGAATTCAAATCCAGGGAGCAGAGCCAGACTCGAGGTCTTTCTAAAATGGTTCTGCCTCCTGTTTGGGCCTTGCAGTCCAGTTTTATAGTCCAGATTTGTTGGTGCCTATACATTAGCCATGTGACCAGCAGAGTGTTGTATAGAACTTAAATTATAGCTGCATTTTATATCTAGATAGTGATATCTAGAGTAAAGGAAGTTTGCAAGGCCTAAGACATCATGCATCACAAAAGTTATGCAAATCACAAGACTTATGTTGATACTATATTGTTCAAATCTATGACTATTAAGAAAGGGAGTAAATAGGGATTTTGGAAGTAGTCTGCAGAAAGCCAAGAATCCCCTGAAGTTACTTACTGGGTGTACACAGAAGACAAGGGGACACTCACAAGAGTGTGCTGGAGTGCTTGAACCCTTGACATGCCCTTCTCTAGGGGCTGTGGCAATATGGACAGACATTAGAGGGTCTCTGTATCAACTCTACAAAAAATTAAAAAATTGGCTGGGCTTGGTGGCTCAGCCTGTAATCCCAGCGCTTTGCGAGGCCGAGGTGAGTGGATTGCCTGAGTCCACGGGTTTGAGACCCGCCCATGCAACTTGGTGAGACCTTATCTCTACAATAAATCAAAAACTAGCCAGGTGTGGTAGTGCACACCTGTAGTTCCAGCTACTTGGAAGGCTGAGGCGCAAGGATCCCTGGAGCCCAGCAGGTCGAGGCTGCAGTGGCCGGGAATGTGCCACTGCACTCTAGTCTGGGTGACAGAGTGAGACTCCAACTAAAAAAAAAAAAAAAATTAGTCAGGCATGGTGGTACATGCCTATATTCTTAGCTACTTGGGAAGTTGAGACAAGGGTTGCTTGAGCCCAGAAGTTCGAGGCTGCAATGAGCTGTGATCGCACCACTGGACTCTAGCTTGGGCAACAGTCAGACTCTGTCTCAGAAAAAAAGGAAACTGATATGTCAGGGATGACCTGAAATTACACTTTCTCCTTGATGGCTCTTGAAATCAAGATGTCATGACTTTGATATAAGGGAAAAAACCAGCAACATCTATCATGACTAGCTGCAATCATGGTATCTGTGGGAGGATGAGACTTAAAAAGAAAGACACGATCTTTAATTGCCTTCCTTCACAGATATCCAGACATCAGTGGAAAAATAATCTTCCAGTGAACCTCAGCATCTCTTCAATTTGCTCCTAGACATGAAACTACCCTTGTATTGGGTGACCACCAGCTTCCAGACATCTCTCCTCTGGGGATACCAAGAATTCACAATCTGACCTTAATGTGCATTTTATCTCCCCTGTATCTTCCTCATCTCCACCAGGATAATGTCTCACCTCACTACTATCTGTCTGCCTGTCCTCCTTAACGACCTTTTCCATCTGTCCTAGTCTAGTGTGTTCTTCAGGGCTCAGCTTAAACCCTGTCTCTTCTGTGAAGAGAGAATTTAATAGTCTTATATGTCTGTACGGAAAGTCAGGCACTGTGCAGATCTTTAGGGGTTCAGAGATGCACCAAGAATAAGGACAAAACTTGACATCAGGGAGGTGCACGACCCAGTAAAGGAGATAAATATTAAAATAATTCTAGGCCGGGCGCAGTGGCTCATGTCTGTAATCCCAGCACTTTGGGAGGCGGAGGCGAGAGGATTGCCTGAGCCAAGGGTTTCAAGACCAAGCTGGGAAACTTAGTGAGACCTCATGTCTACAATAAAACAAAAAATTAGCCGGGCGTGGTGGCACGTGCCTGTAGTTCCAGTTACTTGGAAGGCTGAGTGAGGGTGAGAGGATCTCCTGAGCCTGGCAGGTCGAGGCTGCGGTGGCCATGAGCGTGCCACTGCACTCCAGCCTGGGTGAAAGAGTGACACTTGTACTAAAAAGAAACAATATCTGGCCAGGCATGGTGGCTCATGCCTATAATCATGCCTGTAATCCTGGTACTTTGGGAGGCCGAGGTGAGAGGATTGCCTGAACCCACGGGTTCAAGTCCAGCCTGGACAACTTGGTGAGACCCCTCCATCTCTACAATAAATAGAAAAAAAAATTAGCCAGCCATGGTGGTATGTACCTGTGGTTCCAGCTACTTGGAAGGCTGAGGCAGAAGGATCGCCGGAGCCCAGCAGGTCGAGGCTGTGGTGGTCAGGAGCGGCCACTGCACTCCAGCCTGGGTGACAGAGTGAGACTCTTACTCAAAAAAAAAAAAAAAAATCCTATAACAGTGGTTTAAACAGGGGTGCACACAGCAAGTGGATCTTGTTGCCTCTGGGAGGCTGTGGCTGTGCCCCTCAAAGTAAAATTTTTTTTTTTGAGTTGGAGTCTCACTCCATCGCCCAGGCTGGAGTGAGTGGCACGCTCCCGGCCACCGCAGCCTCCACCTGCTGGGCTCTGGCGATTCTTCCGCCTCAGGCTTCTGAGTAGCCGGAATTACAGGCAAGCACTACCACGCCCGGCTAATTTTTTATTTATTGTAGAGACGAGGTCTCGCCAAGTTGCCTGGGCGGGTCTTCAACCCCTGGGTTCAGGCAATCCTCTCGCCTCAGCCTCCCAAAGTGCTGGGATTACAGGCTGAGCCATCAAAGTGAATTTGGAGGTTCCACATCCCTTGTGGCCAGTCTCTGAGTGAGGCCAGGGCCCCGCAGAGGCTGGGCAGGGCAGTGGAGGGCTGGCAGGCTGGTGATAGGAGCGTTGCCAGTGCCCAGGTCCCAGCCAGTGCAGTCGCCTGCCTCTCCCCCGCAGACCAAGACATGGGCAATCGGCACCGTGCCCGTGCTTACTCCATCCAGATCATGAAGGTAGAGGAGATTGCAGCCAGCAAGTGCTGCCGGCCAGCAGTCAAACAGTTCCATGATTCCAAGATCAAGTTCCTGCTGTCCCACCGTGTCCTGTGTTGCCAGCACAAGCCACACTTTACCACCAAGAGGCCCAACACCTTCCAGGCCTCCCGGCCCCCAATAAACCCCAGAACACCCGGGAAAAAAGATAATAAAATAGTAAAAATAATAAAAATTCTAAGACACTCCAGAGGAGGCTCAGAAGAGGAAGGTGTTAGCTGTGTGTGTAGGCCTGGAAAGCCTTTCTGCCTTTGAATTCGTACAGCACTTAAGCTTAGACCTTTTGGGGACTCTCACCTCCGAGGCCCCGGTAATTGGTGGCCTTCACTTGCAAGTGTGTTTCCATCCTGTCTCCAGCTAAGATGGAGATCTTGTTCCCGTGTTCCCCATGGCCTGATACCTAATAGGGTCTCAGCATATATTTGTTAAATGATGGGAATATGTGAATCTCAGAGGCAGGTTTTTTCTCTCCTCAAACATTTAATCCAGAGCTGCCCTGAGCAAACCAGGGGGTAGATTCCTTCCTAAGGCTTTGGGAATGAACGGAGGTACCTATAGAAACCTAGAATAAATTTAGTTTATTTTGCCTCAGCATAGCAATTAGAAAGCATTTAGACATTCTACTGCAGGCCAAGTGGCATCCTACACCACCCCCTTGGTAAATCTCCTAGAGATGCAAGACCAGGACAGCCCAACCTTTCAGTTCATGATTTAGAATAATAATCTATAGTAAACTTTCAGGTTCCTTGTCAAAGGGGAAGGTCAAAGCCATAGAAATGATAATAAGACCTCCTTTCCTCAAGGAGTTTTTGGATTGCAAATGTCTAACAAGTCTTTTGCAGGAAAAACCCCCAAGTTAACCTAATCAGCCCTTTGTGGCCTGTGTGAAGCAGGCTGACCCCGCCTTGGCAGCAATCATGTGACTAACTCACATTTCCGCCTGCTGTCCACCACCTGACATCAGTACCTGAGCTTGCCTGCCCCTTCCTGATGATGTGGAACAGACCACCACCCAATCACCTTAATGACCTTCCCCCATCCAGGGGAAATGGTTGAAAGGACTCAACCACGAGCATCCATTTTGCCGTCGCCTTATTAAACTGTGGTGTGGCCATGTGCTCTTTGAGCTACGACTGTTGCCATGCTTCCTGGCTTTGGCCCCCTTCCTTACCTTGGGGAGGTGAAGGTCCTCTTTCTCTCTAATTTACTTTCTAAATAAACTATATATTTTAAAACTGAACTTCTGTGCACTTCTTTGCATCTTTCATGTGGCATTGGATTGCACACCAGACACTCACAACCCCAGAGGGCCTGACCTAACATTCTGGAGGCCCCGCTGGGAGGGTGACCCTAGCATTTTTGGATGTTCTGCCAGGATGTGCCCCGACACAAGCAAAACTGGTTCTAATCCTTACAAATTCTCTGTATATAGGTTTTTCCTGACTGACACAAACGCACCCTTCTACTAACGATTAAAGTCTTCCTTGTTTAATCCACCAGTGAAATAATCTGACAGACAGTTTATGTAATCTAAGTGAGTTTCTATAAATGTAAGCCCTTTGCTCCCTGGGGTGGTACAATCTTTGCTGCCCAGTTTGCAACCCTCATTCCTGAGTACACATTTATTTGCCTTTGACCCGTTGATCCCTCTCTTTTTAGGGTTAATTGTGTCAGAAGTGGGGATGTAGCATGACTGTCTTTCGTGACCTTTGACACCTGTGAGGAGATGCTGCTGAAATTCTAGGTTCAGCCAGATATGCTCGGTGAGGTATATTCTGAGTCTGATGTGAGTAATCAGGCTCAAAACACAGCCCCCCAAAATCTTGAGAGCATGCACCTGGGTGACTGAATTGCAGTTTGTTTATATACATTTTAGGGAGGTAGGCATTACCAAAAAAAATAAATAAACCAATACATGTGAGGTTCACATCGATTTGGCCTGGGAAGGCGGGACATCTCAAAACTGGGGCTTGCAGGTTGTAGGTGGATTCGAAGATTTCCTGACTGGCAATTTTTAGATCCTATTTAAGGAATTTTGGGTATCAGTAGAAGCGATGTTCTGTTGAGATAAGAGGGTAGAAAAAAAAGTTTCTTGTTATGTAGATAAAATTCTCTAGGCAGCAGACCTTAGAGGGAACAGATAAGTGTCTTACAAGGTGCCTGGAGTCTGGGAGTCCCCAAGAGACAGCTTTGCAGGGTCTTAAAATACTTTAATTTCCTTCCTTATCTGTCACGTGATGTTACGTCAGAGTCAGGTTGGAAAACAAACTTGGGTATATAGGGTAATAGGGCAATGAAACACCATCTGATGAGTCCTTATCACGTGTGACTCCTCAAGCCTGTTAGGGATTTGGACAAGAGAAAAAGGTCAGAGTTTAGTCCTCAGGGATTTCTTGGTGCCAGTTGGAACCTGAGCCCTGCTTTCTTGTGTATCCAAAGAACTCTTGTGTAGGGTGGAGGGCTTTGCTTTTTTTGTTCAGGACTTGCTGGTGTGGTTTCTTGTCTGTGTTTTTGCTTGCTCCTGTTTTAAGTTCAACCAAGGGAAGGATGGAAGTCTTGGCTTCTAGGCAAACTGAAAGTTTCCCTGTTGCAGGGACTCCAGACTTGTTTGTTTTCATCTAAGTGGCATGATTCTACTAATAATAGTTTGGAATTACAATGGCACCTTCAGGCTCACCTGATCTTTCCAAACTTTTTGTGAAAAATTCTTTGTATTGCTTACTTTTTTTATTTTTAGAGGCAGAGTATTGCTCAGTCATAGCTCACTGCAGCCTTGAACTCTTGGGCCCAAGGGATCCTCTCATCTCTGCCTCCTAAGTCATTGGGGTCTAGAGGCACAAACCACTGCACTCGGTCTCAAACTTATTGTTTTAAGACAACACCTTCGAAATAAAAAGGATTGCACTTCCCAGAAGGAATGAGAGACGTACTTTCATTAGCATTCACAAGCTACAAAAAAAGAGTCCTGAATCTAAAATAACCTCTGCAAGATACTCCTTCTAAATTAGCAACACAACAAAAAAAGATTTAAAATTAACATTTCAGGTTGTTGAGCAGGATGGCATGTTCCTGTAGTCCCAGCTACTTCAGAGGCTGTGGCAGGAGGATCATGTGAGCCCAGGAGTTCAAGTTTGGCCTGGGCAACACTCTGTTGCAAGACTCTGTCTCAAAAATAAAATAAAATAACATCTTCAGGGAGCTATCCACTCTCAGCCTCTTCCTTATATCCCTCACTGCAGAACCCCTGTTTACAAACTCTGACATTCCCACCCTTCCCCCTCACCTTCCCTCAGCCGCCTGAAATGTCTGAACCTAAACTTGGTCTGTAAACCCCACAGTGGCCTTTCCTGCCCCTGCCTCCGTTCCTACATACCCCCTTCCAACACTCCCTAAATAATGAAGGGATTTACTGGTGGCATCTTAGATTCCCTGGTCCCATTCTGAGTTGCCTGTGATATGACGGTCAAACACTTGGCCAAGGTGACTGTGGACCCCTCAGATTTGCCAAGGAATTCTCAACCATCTGTGCAATTTATATCCCTGAGATTTTCGATTTCTGTCAGTTAATACATTTGCTGGTGGGACTGGTAGGGGTGGGTCAGAGGGCAAAAATGACACAATGGGAAAATCCTGATGATTGATTTTATTTTTTTAGAGACAGGGTCTTGCTATGTTGCTCAGTTACAACAATTAACCAGTAACAGAGGTTTTCAACACTTTTTTTTTTTTTTTGAGTTGGAGTTTCACTCTCGCCCAGACTGGAGGGCAGCGGCACACTCACTACCACCCCAGCGTCGACCTGCAGGGCTTCAGTGATCCTTCCGCCTCGGCCTTCCAAGTAGCTGGAACTACAGGCACGTGCTAGCACGCCCAGGTAATTTTTTGATTTATTGTAGAGATGAGGTCTCGCCGAGTTGCCCGGGTGGGTCTCGAACCCGTGGGCTCAGTCTATCCCCTCACCTCGGTCTCCCGAAGTCCTGGGATTACAGGCTTGAGCCACCATGCCTGGCCTTTTCAACACTTTTTAAAAGGAATCTGTAACTATTGCAAAAAGCTTGGACTTGGGTTAAATATTACAAAAGAAGCCAAATTGGCATCTAAAAATACTCAAAGATCCTCAAATCCCTCATTAAGAAACCAAGAAGACTCTGAATGATAGGACTCTGAAGAAAAACAATAGGCTTGTCCTGTAGTACCCCAGGGCGCCAAAGGAGAAGTGTCACTGCTAATAAGTAATAAAAAGAAAAGATTTTAATGCTTGTGGACACTGAAGCAACCCTGGAGGTTTTTTTTGTTTGTTTGTTTTTGAGTTGGATTCTTACTCTTTCACCCAGGCTGGGGTGTAGTGACATGATCATGGCCACCACAACCTCAACCTCAGGTGATCTTTCTGTTTCAGCCTCCTGGGTAGCTGGTACTACAGGTGCGGGCCACTATGCCTGGCTAATTTTTTGATTTGTTGTAGAGATACGGTCTTGCCATGTTGCCCAGGCTGGCCTCAAACTCCTGGGCTCGGGGAATCCTCTTGCCTCTGCCTCCTGTAGTGCTGGGATTACAAGTGTGAGCCACCATGGCTGGCCACGTCTGTCAGTCTTAAACCCTGTTGCAATAATTACCAGTTGCTGGGCAGCCCCCTCGGGTCCCCTCCCACTCTGGGATCTTTTCTGTCCTCTCAACAAATCCTACTTTCTAAAAAAAAAGAAAAAAAATTAGCAATGCTTCCAAGTGTAGCAATTTTTCCCATGGTGGGGGTCTCCTATACCAAAATTAAAGCTCCTGTATCTATTCCTTTGTCTATTCAATGACTAAATTCATGTCTCAATCATTCCCTTTTCCTGGTCTCTAGTGCCCCAGGCCATCTAATGGGCAGGGACCTTCTAATTGAAATACAAGCTGTTATTCTCTGTTCTAAAAACGGGGACTTGGTCTCACTCAGATTTCTTAATCTTACAAGAGGACCCAGAAGCTTTTGCAAAAATGATTGTTGTATGGCGTTCGACATCAGCTACTGGTGCACTGGACTTGTCTACAGTCCCAGATGCCCTCTGGACAATGGATAATCTGGACATGGGATTGATTAAATCACCGAGCCCATAATTGTTGAGGGAGATCCCCAAAAGCCTTTACCCTTTGTTTCTCAATGTTGGCTTTCACTACAGGCCGTAGAAGGCATAGCACCTATCATCAAAGGGTTTTTAAGACAAGGACTGTTCTAGACCCTGCAACACCCCAATTCTCCCGGTCAATAAGCCTCGAAATAGAGGATGGCGTTTTGGCCAAGACCTTAGAGTCATCAATACCACAGTAATTTTCTGTCTCCCTGTGGCTCCAAACCCCCAAACCCTCTTGTGTTCTTTTCTTGAGTGTAGCACTTTCTTTTCTGTTGTGCTTCTGTGTAGTGCCTTCTTTAGCATACCAGTGCATGGAGAGAGCCGATTTCTGTTTGTCTTTACATGGAAACTGCAACAGTGTACCTGGATTGTAATGCCTCGGGGCTGCACTGAAAGTCCTGTATCTTTTTCTGAGATCCTTACCAAGATTTTAGAGAACTGTCTTTCAAACATGAGTCTTCTTTGCTATAATATGAAGATGTCCTTTGAGGGTGTTCTCACTCTGTTGATGTTCCTTTAAGGATGCCCTTATATTACTGATCTGACTGGCTGAACTTGAACGTAACAGCGTGTAAAGGAAAACTACAAATGATACAACCTACAGTTACATTTTTAGGACGCGGAATCTCTGCTAGAGGAAAGCAATTAGACCCGGAGAGAATAAAAGGGACCCAGCCGCCCCAAAGCTAAAACTCCTCGACAGTTATGAGTTTTCCTGTGATTGGTTGGAGATTGCTGACAATGGGTACCTGAGTTTTCTGTTTTGGTTAAACCCCTCTAGAATGCATTAGAGGGAAGTCCTGATGAAATAAAATGGACCAGAGGTAGAGGGGGATTTATAAAAGTAAAAGCATCGCTCTGCTTTCCTCCTACTTTAGGACATCACAACTATGGTTTAGAATGTAGCTTATGCGTATATGAAAGGGGATTGCTTTAATTATTTTAACCCAGAAACATGCCAGTAGTCCGAGGCTACTTTGGACAGAAACTTCACCCAGTTGCTCAAGCCCTTCCCCCTGTCTTTGAACAGTCTCCGCTGGTTACCTTATGGTCAAGGGAGTATCAGAGATCGTTTGGTACAGCTCTTTAAGTCTTTATGTCGCACACTCTGTTGGGACTTTATTTTTTAAATTTTTCAAAACCAATTTTTGTAAAGATGAGGTCTCGCTATGTTGCCCAGGCTGGTCTTGAATTCCTGGGCTCAAGTAATCCTCTCATCTCAGCCTCCCAAAATGCTAGGATTGCAGGCACGAGTCACTGTGCCTGGCCAGGACTTCCTTAAATTCCCACCATAGTCAATGTCTGTCTACAAGCTGCCTCACACATGACGAGCTTAGTCTTCTTTTCTCACCTAATATAGAAGTCTTTAAAGCCACCAATCTTAATCCTGCTGCCTTTTTACCATCTGAATTACACGACCCCTTAGAGCAGGATCAGATCTCGTAACTACACGGAGACCTCATTTAAAGAAATTGCCTCTTAAAAATGCTGATCTTGAATGGCACACAGATGGCTTCCAATGTAAGCAAAGATGGAGATTTCCAACTTGGGTATGCCATAGCCTCAGAGGACATGAAGTTGAGGGTGGAACTTTTCCTTCCCTCGCCAGTGAGTGCTCAGCAAGCTGGCTCACATGCAGTAATTAGGGCCTGCACTCTAGTCAGAGGACACACTTGAAATTATATACAGACAACGGATGTGCCTTTGGTGTTGTCCAGGATTCTGGAATGCTTTGGAAACAGAGAGGCTTCTTAACTTTACCTGGATGCCACATAAAAAATGGTGCTCGGTCATTGCCTTACTAGACTCTGGTGTGGCCATGTGCTCTTTGAGCTATGGCCGTTGCCACGTTTTCTGGCTTTGACCCCCTTCCCTGCCTCTCTCCCCTTCTCTAATTTACTTTTAACTAGACTACATTTTCTAATGTTGAAAAAAATGGTGCTCTATCTAGTTACTGCCATCCAGTTACCTAAGGAGGTGGATATTTTTAAAGCACCAGCCGACTGCACTACAGACGCTCAAGAGGCAAAGGGAGATTCAGTAGCCAGTCGTTGTGCATAAGTGAGTGGCTATACCTCCTGGTTGTGTTATAAAACAGGTACGATTGTGTTTCTACGACCCCATCACAATCTTCTATCATTATGCCCCCTGGGGAAGCTAGAACAAGATGTGCAGAGAGACATGTGCCTGTCAATGATATTGATAATGGAAGAAACAGGACTGCTATTTATATATACAAAGGGACCTCTGGAAAGGTCTCTTGGAAAGCCTGTGTTAAAACTTCTTTTTTTGAGTTGTAGTCTCACTCCGTTGCCCAGGCTGGAGTGCAGTGGCACACTCACGGCCACCCCAGCGTCAACCTGCTGGGCTTAGGTGACCCTTCCATCTCAGCCTTCCAAGTAGCCAGAACCACAGGTGCGCGCTACCACACCTGGCTAATTTTAAGGCCCAAGAGGTGAAAACCTTGATATTCTAGTACTGCTTCCATGCAGAATTATCAAAAAGCCAGAGATTCTAATTTGAAGGTTAA
>CAUYQG010024304.1:0-14583 GCA_963574415.1 Tarsius wallacei | reverse complement strand
TGACAACAAAATGAAATGGACAAATGTCTTGAAACCACAAACTTTGAAAGCTCACAAAAGAAAAATTAGCTAACCAGAATAGCCCTATATCTACTGAATAAATTAAATTTTAGGTAAAACCTTTAGTTAAAACCTTTCCATAGACATACAGTTTTTGCTCTCACACGTAATAAGCTTGAAAGTCATCATTTTCACTATAAGAATATGCTGGACAAACTGAATAATCAATGACTTTTCTTGAATCTATCAGAGAAATGAAGTCTAGGGACAAACTGCCATCCTAAAATCTGAAGACATAGGCATATTCAGAGTAATGTAGTTTGAATATTTATTCCTTTCAAGCCTCCTGTGGAAATTGGATCCCTAATCTTAGAGGGGAACTTAGTGGTAGGTATTTGGGTCATGGGACGTATCACTCATGAATGGCTTGGTCACCTTCTCATGGTGTTGAGTTAATTTTTGCTCTAATAGTTATTAGTTTCCTTGAGAACTGGCTGTTAAAAAGAGCTTGGCACCTCCCTCCATTGTCTCTTCCTTTTTCTCTCACTATGTGATACTTGGTTTTCTTTGCCTTCTGCCCTGAGTGGAAGCTTCCTGAAGCTTCTCACCAGAAGCAGATGCCAGTACCACACTTATTGTATTTCAAACAGAGCCATGAGCCAAATAATCTTCTTTTCCTTATAAGTGATCCAGTGTCAGGTATTTCTGTATGGCAACAAAAACAGACTAAGACACAGTGATACAGAAACCCAAATCTGCTTACCTGGAGTGAAACCACCAGAGCTGTACATACACTCTGGCAGCAACAGTTACATGGTAATTTTGATGAACTGTTGGAGGCTGAGTGTGGACTTGCATGGGAGTATTCCTTGGGCCATAGTCTTAGGATGTGCCCCGTAGTTAATCATTAGAAAATGCAAACAACGACCACAGCGAGATACCACTATACTCTTATTAGCATTGCTAAAATTAAGAATATTATCTATATCAAGTGCTGATGTGTAAGTGGATGAACTGGAAGTCTCACAAACTGTTAGTGAAACCACCTATATAAAATAAATAGAGGGCCAGGAATTAAAAATGGAGCCCTGCAAAAGCACAGCTATGTTGAGAAATGAACAAATCTGTTGGTTTGCATCGATACTTCAGTAGAGAACAATTGCTTATCTCCATGACCCCTGGGTAGGGGGAGGGCTGCCCATGAGTAACTTGGTAAACATACTTCCCATTAAACAAAACAAAACAAATAGCAACAACAAAGCAAAACAAACACAACAGAAAAGCAACAAACAAACAAAAAAGAAAAACCCAACAAACCAAAAAATTACATATTTCCATCCTTCCTCTTTGTGAACTCAGATTGGAGATAACCTAACAGCAGACACATAACAATGTAAATAATAAATGAAAGGCCCCATTTCATGGTGACTTGAGTTTCAGAGAAGAAATGTTTTCTTTTTCCCAAGAAGATTGCCAGAAATACTTTAAACACAACAAAGCAGCCCACTAACTTTGATGCTCTCTACAGATTGGATTGTTTTGGAAAGGAGTCACATGCTGTCTTCTCACAGAAGCCAAAAGTCAAGATTTCTTGCACAAATTCACATGGGCACCTCCTGACCTTTTCATCAGGAAAAAGCACTTAGAGAACTCTGCAACTTCAGAGTTCTGCAGACTGTGTGACATACAGCATTAACTGTGTGTGTGTGTGTGTGTGTGTGTGTGTGTGTGTGTGTGTGTGTGTGTGTGAAAGCAGGGTTTATTGAGAGGACAGAAAAGCTCCCACAGTAGGAGAGGACCCGAAGGGGTTGCCCCCAGCATTAACTTAATAAATGTTTGTTAAATGATTGAAAGAGGTCAACAGTCAGGCTGCCTCAGGACTGGCCTGCCCCAGGTAGTAATATACATTACTGACCTATGGAATTATCTATACCCTGAATCCTTTTCCAGCAGCTGTATGTGGGTTTTCTGTTAGAGAAAGTTAGATACACCCCTAACTATACTTGATCACTACAATTACTTATGAGATGGTTATAAAGACCCCTCTTTACAATTACTTATACGTCTTAAGACATAAAGATGTCTCTTGTAGACATTGAATTTGTAGTGCAGAGGAGTAAAGAATTTTTCCCAAAGTAACTCAATCACTAGTAAGTGATAGAGCTGGGATTCACTGCCAAGTAGAAATTCGAATAGTTAAAATCTGCTGCATTATAAAATACAGACTTAGAAGTGATACTGTCAGTATTTTTTAAGCTATTTGTATTTAATATTCTGATTGATTATTTATTTCTAGGTTTACAAAAATACTTATTTGTAGAATCAAATAGATATATAAAGCTTTTCATGTATAGATAAGAAAAATTTTACCACGTTTGACTTGATTAAATATAAGTATTACTATTTAATGTTCTGCTAGAAGATTAGTATGGTATTTTATTCTTTTAAAATTATTAGCTGTGGACCTGAAAAGATTGTGTGATTTCTTATACTAAAAGAACATTTCAAAGCATAGCCACTAGTTCTAAATACTTTTTTAAATGAATATGACATGTACACTTTGAAATAACTTATGCATTTAGATAAATTTTAAAATTTCCTACCTCCAATAAAAAGCCCCTAACATCTTTTTATGACTCATTTGTTGGTGCTTTGTTTAATCATTGGTGGAGAAAATTTGTGGAAAATGTCAGCTTCCTCGAGTGGGTCGAAGGAAGAGATAGAAATTATAGGAGAGTGGGGGGGGGGAGAGAGAGAGAGAGAGAGAGAGAGAGGAAGGAAGGGGAGGGGAGGAGAGGAGAGGGAGGGAGAGAGAAAGAGAGAGAAAGAAAAATGGAAGAAATAGGAGAGAAAAGAAATAGGGAGAAGGAAAGAGAACAGGAAAGAGCATGAGAGTGAGAGGGAGAGAGGGAGAAAGATAGAGAAAATGAAGAATAAATTAGTTGAGAGAAAAATTGAAATTTATGTTCTGGTTTACATATTTTTCAGGAAGTAAAGAAGCCATTAGTAACTCACGGGTTCTCATGACTCCTCACCAAACAGAATAATCTTTGCAATACTCATACCTAGAAATGTTGTTACACTACACCCTAGTGAGTTATGTGAAGGAAAATTTTATAGGAAGTCTTAGAATTAACTAGTCCAAAATTATAGAACTTGAGGGCCAGAAAGAGTCTTGTAATTTCAGACAAGTCCTTTGTTTGGAAAATAGGGTAACATGTAGAGAAGTTTAGTGGCTTATCAGAGACCATTCTATTTGCTAATAGAAGATTAGAGATTACATAGAATATCGTAAGTTAAAGTTATCTAAACATTTGATACATATTTATTTTGCTGGGTTATTTTGCTTTTTAAAAATTGTTCATGATATTTTCAAACATACATACAAGTTGAAGGTATAACATAATGAACTGTCATGTACTCATCACCCAGCTTCAATAATACATGCCCAATCATAATTAACCCATAAGCCCCTTTTATATTTATTTTTGAATGAGCTTTGGTAGTTTGTATACTTTGAGGAATTAGTCCATTCATATTGTTTCATTATTCTTCTAATATACAGAAGATCTATAGTGATACACCTCTCTTATTCCTGAGAGAAATGTGAATTCTCTCTTTTTTTCTTTATTGCTCTGGCTAGAGATTTAAACATTTTATTTATCTTTTCGAAGTGTAAGTCCTCTAACTTTGCTCTTTTTTTTTCAAAATTATTTTTGTTTATTCTGGGTCTAGTGCATTTCCACATAGGTTTTAGGATCAGCATACCAATTGCAAAAGCAAAAATAAGTAGCTGAGATTTTTATAGGGATTACATTGAATCTATCTATTGGAATCATATATCTTAACAATATGAAGTAGTCTGATTTATAAACATGGGTTTTCTTTATATTTATTTAAATCTGTCTTAATATATTTTAGTATTGTTTTCAGCATATAAGCCTGTGCTTAATCTAAATTTATTCTTAAGATATTTTATCCTTATTTTGCTATTATAAATGTAATTGTTTTCTTAGTTTATAACTTAGTGTTCATTGCTGATGTATAGAAATGCAATTGATTTTTGTACTGATCCTTTACACTGCAATATTGCTGAACTTTGTTAGTTCTAATAATTTGTTTACTAAATTCCTTAGAATTTTCTAGGTGTACAATAGTGACATTTGCAAATTGAGATGGTTTTACTTTTGCATTTCCAGTTTGGATACTTTGATTTCTTTCTCTTATCGACTTCCCCCAGCTAGAACTTCCAGAACAATGTTGAACATTGTCTTGTTTTCTTGTTTTACTCCTGATCTAAAGAGAAAAACATCACTTTTCCTCAGTAAGTATGATAGCTTTGTTTTTGTTTTTTTATAAATGTACTTTATAACATTGAGGACGTTTTTCTTCTATTTCAAGTTTGTTGAGTGTCTCATCATGAAAGGATATTGAATTTTGTCAAATGTTTTTGCTGCATCTATTGAGGTGATCATGTTGTTTTTGTTTTTTATTCTATTAACATGGCATATTGCATGGATTGATTTTCAAAGCCTAAGCGAGCTGTGTATTTCTAGGATAACTCCTTCATGGTCATGTTTTATAATTCTTTTTATATGTCATGGATTTGAATTGATAGTATTTTTCTGAGGATTTTTACATCTATATTGATAAGATATGTTGATCTGTAGTTTTCTTGTGGTATCTTTGTCTGGTTTTGCTATCAAGTAATACTGAATTAATGTAATAAAAATGAGTTTAGAAATGTTACTTTCACTTCTAATTTTTGGAAGAGCCTAAGGAAGATTACTATGAATTAAAAAAAAAAAAAGATTAGTAGAATTCACCGGTGAAGTCATCTGGATCCAAGCATTTTATTGCGGAAATTTAAAAATTACTAACTAACTTAATCTCTTTATTTGTTATAGGTCTATTCATTTTTTCTATTTCTTCTTGAGTCAGTTTTGGTACCTTTTTTTTTTAAAGAAAGAATTTATTCACTTTATGTTATCTAGCAGGTTGGCATACAATTTTTCACAGTATTTCTTTATGATACTTTTTATTTAGTAATGTTGATAGTGATCAACCTTATTTCTTATTTAGTAAATTGAATCTTCTTTTTTTTCTTGGTCAATCTAACTAAAGGTTTGTAAATTTTGTTGATTTTTCAAATAACCTCCTTTTGGTTTTATTGATTTTCCTCTATTACTTTTCTACTCACTAGTTCACTTATTGCTTCTCTAGTTTCTAGTTCATTCTTTCTGCTTGTTTGGAGTTTAGTTTGTTTTTCTTTTTCTAGTTTTCTTTGTGGAAGTTTAGGTTATTGATTTGAGACCTTTTTTCTTGTTTAATGTAGATGTTTCCTGGTATAAGTCTTCTGATAGTAAGTGATTTAACTTACTATCTTAACATCTCACAGTTGTGATTGTTTTGTTTTTATTTTCACTCATCTCAAAGTATTTTCTAATTTTCCTCAGAATTTAATTTTTGATTCACTGATTACTTGTGTGTTGTTTAATTTGCACATATTTCTAGATTTCCTTTTTAAAAAAAATTCTAATTTTATTCCATATGGTTAGAAAGTACACTTTGCATCATTTCAGTTCTGTAAAATTTAGTAACACTTGTTTTATGACCTCTGTGATCAATTGTGAAGACTGTCACATGTGATCTTGAGAAAATTGTGAGTTCTTCTGTTGTTGAGTGGAGTGTCCTATAGTTATTTGTTATGTCTGGTTTGTTTGTAGTATTTTTCAATCTTACATTTCTTTGTTGATCTTCTGTTTAATAATTTTATTCACTTTTGAAAACAGAGTGCTGAAGTTTCCAACTATTATTATTGAACTGTCCATTTCTCACTTCAATTCTGTCAATTTTTACCTTATATATTTTGGGATTAAAGAAAAGTGGAAGGATATTGCCTCACCAAATAGAAATTATACACAAAAGATATAGAATTTATCTATCTTATAAAAATAGGTGCATAGATGTGAGTAGATGTTTATAATTGTTATATATCTTGATGGATTGACTCTCTTATAAAGTGTTCTTCTTTGCCTTTAGTGACAATATTTAGTCTTAAAGTAAGTTTTGTTTGATATTTGAATAGACACTGCATTAAATTACTATTTGCATATATATATATATATATATATATATATATATATATATATATTTTCCATTCTTTTAATCTCAATCTACCTGTGTCTTTGAATGTAACATTTGTCTGTCATACATAGCATGTAGTCGGGTAATTTTAAAAAATCTTTTATGCTGATTTCTGCTTTTTGGTTGAAATATGTAATCCATTTACATTTAAAGTAATTACTGATGAGAAAGGACTTCCATCTATTATTTTAATATGTCTTATGCTTTTTATTGTTTTTTTGTTACTGCTTTTTGTGTGTTGTGTACGCATTTCTTAGTGTACCATTGTTTTTCTTATTTTCTAATATATTTAAAATCTCATTTTAAACTTACATTTTAGTGGTTACCCCAAGATCACAATTATCATGTTAACTTTAAACAGTTTAGTTTGAATTAAAAATAACTTAATTTCAGAAATACATACTCTATCCTCAATATACCTCTATCCTCCTCCTTTGTGCTAAAATTATCTTAGAAATTACATATTTATGCCTCATAAACATGTTGATACAGTTTCATAATTATTTCTTTGTGATGCTGGATTTTAAAACAGATGGGATAAGTGTTAGAATAAAAAAGTTCTTATAGTCTTACAATATTCATCTATATAGTTTTCCATTGCTTTTCTCCCTTTTCATGTTTATTTGAGTTATCCTGAGTCATCTTATTTAAGAAGGGATTTAACTTAATTTCTCCTTCATTTTTAGAGAGTTTTGTTGGATAAAGAATTTTTCATTGACAGTCTTTTTCTCCCCAACACTTTGAAGATATAATCTGACCTCTAATATTTCTGATGAGAAGTCATCTGTTTATTTATTGAGGTTCCATTGTTCATGGTGAGCCATTTTTATCTTATTGATTTCAGATTTTCTTTTTCTCACTGACTTTCATCAATTTGACTATACTATGTCTAGGTTTGGATCTCTATCTCTTTGAATTTATTTTACTTGGAGTTTTCTGATCTTGTTAGATGTATAAATAAATGATTTTCATAAAATTTGGTAAGTTTTTGGTCGTTATTTATTCAAATATTTTCCCATTTTGTTTTTATTCTCCTTCTGGCTCTAATATGTATGTATGCTTATGTTTTATGATGTCTGACAGGTATCTAAGACACATTCACATCTCTTCATTCTTTTGTCTTTCTGTTTTTTAGAACATCATCACTAATGACTTATCTTCCAGCTTAAACATTTTTGTTTGCCCGCTAAAGATGTTAATTTCCTGTAGTAAAATTTTCATTTCAGTTATTATAATTTTAACTCTAATTTTTCTATTTTTTGTAACATATATGATTTCTATATTTTGTGTGTATAATTTATATTTTCCTATTTGGTGAGGCATCATTCTCATACTTTACTTTTCTAGGCATGGGATCCTTGAATGGCTTTTTTTGTTAGTTCTTTATTCTTCCCCAAATGTGGCATATGTTATTTATTTATTTTTTGCATGTCTCATAATTTTGGTGAAAAACTGGAACTTTAAAATAACATATGGCAATAACTCATATCCAACATCTGTATTGCCCAGTTTGTTGTCATTGCTGGGCTTTTGTTGTTGAAGTTTCTTCTGTTGCTTCTTATTTGTTTAACAATTTTTTTTTTTTTTTGAGTTGGAGTCTCACTCCGTCACCCAGACTGGAGTGCAGTGGCCGCTCCCGGCCACCGCAGCCTCGACCTGCTGGGCTCTGGCGATCCTTCCGCCACAGCCTTCCAAGCAGCTGGAACAACAGGTGCGCGCTACCATGCCCGGCTGATTTTTTGATTTATTGTAGAGAAGAGGTTTCGTCAAGTTGCCCAGGCGGGTCTCGAACCCCAGGCTCAGGCAATCCACTCACCTTGGCCTCCCAAATGCGGGATTACAGGCTGAGCCACCGAGCCCGGCCTGTTTAACAACTTTTATAAACAAATTCTTTAGATTCTGTATTTTCTGTAATGTGTGGTCACTGAGTTCTTTGCTAGCTTAAAAAATCAAGCCTAATTTTCATGGTCATCCTTGGATCAGTATAATTAATTGATAGGTTAATTAGATGATTTCCAGGTCTCTATGTCTTCCACAGTTGGCCAAGGGGATCTTTGAGTAAAGACACATATTCAGACTTCAGGGATTTTACAAGACAATCTTAGTACTCTCTTCTTGTTTTCACAGGGCTTTGCTAGGTCATCCAGAATTGAGTAACAATGGTTTATTCCTTTCTTAGTTCTTTCCTGGTCATGCACACTGCCTTGTGCATATGCACAACCTTTAAGATGCCCTGGAACATGCCAGGTTTTTCTAAATTTCCTATGGCAATCTATTTTTCCAGGATTTCCTCTTAAAGTCTCAAAGCCTTCTTACTGACTATGCTCTAAGGATGGTACTTATGTCAGAGCCACCCCATTGGCGAAAGCCTGAAAGGGAGACAAGGAGGATAGAAATAGCTTCAAGTTAAAATGTCACAGACCAAACCCTACTGTTTTACTGAGGTTCAGTAGTTTCTCTTAAATAGGCATTTGTCGGTTCATCTGTGGCAGTGACTAATTTCCAAAATGATTGATTTAAGTTGTTCTTTAAGCACACTTAGTGCTTTTATGGGATAATTAGTTCAACAAGATTCTCATTCCACTATTCTGGAAATCAATCTACCTACCTTACTTTCTGAAAGATATTTTGGCTAAATATCTCATCCTAAGATGTTATTTCGCTTTCTTCTGGTTTGCATAGTTCCTGATAAGCTGTCTAGTGTCATTTTTATTTTTGTCCATTTGTGCCTTACATGTCTTCTTTTCTGTGTGATTTTAATATTTTCTTTTTTTTTACTCATTTCAATCATTTTATTATTATTTGCATTGGTGTGTGTGTGTGTGTGTGTGTGTGTGTGTGTTCCTGTTTATTCAGCTCATAATTCTTTGACCCTGGGTCTATGAGTTTATAGTTTTTTTAAAACCAGATTTGAAAATTTTCTGGTGAATATTCATTATTTTTTTCTGTCCCCCAACCTTCTATTCTTCTTGGACTCCAATTAAACATATTTATTTAGCCTGTTATATTTCCTCACAGTTCATAGATTCTATGTTCATTTATTGTTCAGTCTTCTTTTTTCTATGTTTCCTTTTGGATAGTTATCATTGCTATGTCTTGAATAGTTATCATTGAAGACATAGCAATGATAACTATTCAAATAGTTGTTTAACAATATGTACCATATTTTCTTTTGAAAAGTTTAATACGTTGGTAATACCATCCAGTGCATTGTTCATTTTCATCCTATACGTTTCTTTTTTCCTCCTTACTCAACTGTTTCTCTTCATTAGATAAGTTGTATGTATTTGGAACATATTTGAAGTAGCTGCTTTAAAGTTTCCATCTTTTAGTTCCATCATCTTTACTATTTCTACATTTGGTTATATTAAGTGATATTTCTTCTGGTTGTGGAAAAATTTTCTTGGTTCTTCGTATGCCTAGTAGCTTTCATTGGTTATAGGCATTATGAATTTTACATTGTTGAGTGTTGTATTTTATTGTATTCCTTCCAAGTAACAATTACTTTTCTGGGATTACATTATTTTTTGTAAGCGCTTCAGAAAAAAATCTAAAAGAGTCTTTATTCTGGGCCTATTTGGCCCCATACCTAACCTATAACTCTTCTGGGATCTCTTGTGATTGCTCAATTTATCCAGCACAGTCTTTCCACTATGAAAGACTTGAACATCTTTCGGTTCTATGTGAGCTCTGAGATTTTCACATTTTACAGTTTTCTAGTAATTGTTCTTTACTCAAAAGTAATTTTTATTTGGTCTCAGTGAAGATCCAACCAGAATATATGAAAATCTCCCAAAACTCAGTAATAGAAAAAAAAAACTTACTCCTCCAATGGGAAAATTATCTGAATAGATATTTTATCAAATAAGATATATAGATGGCAAATAAGCACACTTAAAAATGCTCAAAATTATTACTTATTAGAAAATGCAAATTAAAAACACAATGAGATACCACTATGTAACATATTCGAAAGTTAAAAAAAAAAAAAGACCAACTATACCAAGTGTTAATGAGCATGTGGAGAGACTAAAATTATCTCACATTGCTTGCGGGAATTTAAAATGGTACAACCATTTTGGAAAACAGATTGACAATTTCTTGAAAAATTAAATATACACCTCTCATAGTATGCAGACATTCCACACTGAGTTATTTAGCCGACTGAAATGAGAGCATATCTCCCTACAAAGACCTGTCCACTAATGTTCATAGCAATTTTATTTGCAACAAGTCCCAAATTAGGAATGATTTAGATGTCCATTAACAGATGAATGGATAAACAGACTATTACTCAGCAACAAAAAAGGATAAACTACTTATATATGCAACAACATAGATGAATCTCAAATAATTATGCCAAATGAAAGAAGGCAGACAGAGAGTATATACCATATGAGTGCATTATAAACATCCTTAAAGATGCAAACTATATTGTGGTGATGATGATCAAACTTATCAAGCTGTATGATTCAAATAATAAATATATAATGTTTGTTATATATCAATCTTAACTCAATAAAGTTGCTTTTAAAAAGATCTCTTGTCTAAAATTTATGGAGTGGTTTCTGTTTTCTGAATTGAATCCTATTTATACAATGGTATGAACAACTGAAATGCAAGCACAGAGGAGGGAGTGATTATACCATCTGCATTAAAAACTAGTAACATTGGAATGGATTAGCAGGAATAAATGGAATATTCCCAGATTGAGAAGGGCATTTTTGTGAGAAGAACCAACATGAACAAAGATGTGGAGGAATGAAATTAAATGTCATATTCTTATTGAGGGCATTGATTTTTCTCTACCTTTCATCACTTTCAGAGAATGACCTTCCTTGGAACCTGAAATGGCTATCATCAGAGGCAATCCATGAATAAAGACTTCATGTCTCTAAGGGGCAATGTTAATGTGCAAATGGGGTCTTCATTACAAGTTTCACAATAATGCCCAATAGTACTAATTTATCAAGTTGGGATCATCTAGGGACACATTTTTCAACTGTGAGAGGAAACTTAGAATAACTGTGTCATTAGGGTCAACCTTATAGAAGGGTATATTAGTGAATAGCCTTGGACTTCCTGGAAGCGGAGAGATTGGTCCCGAGGTGAAAGGGAATGGAAAGTCAACAGGAGACGTTGCAAAATAGCCTGACACATTAGTGCCTACTCCATATTGCCACAATTTTTGTTCTTTTTTTTCCCTTAAATCTGATCCCCACCAACTTTTTCTTTTTACCCCTCTGTGGGGTTATCTTCTAGTGTTCTCTTTTGTCTTCATTCTCCACTTTGCCTTTGCCCCCAGAAATCTGACCTAGAGCAATAGGCTCCCTCCCTCTTGGGCTTCAAGTTTGATTTGGCTAACAGAGAGAACTGAAGAAGCTGGGGAGAGGAAGTTAGTGAGCTTGGGGTTTTCATTCTGTGGGTTTCCTTTCTGCAGTCATGTGAGGCTTGCTGCTTTCCCCTCCGATGACTGAAGATGCCAGTGACTGTCACATGGCCCTCCCCACACCGTTCTTTTGTCTCTAGGTGCCACTTACCTCTCCGTTCCCTCCTGCATCAGGCCCTGCAACATTCCATGTGATTTCCCTGGTGCCTGCTCAAACCTTTGTAAATAGTTTCGTTATTAAACTCTCCCCAAATTCTCCAATTTGAGTGTGCCAGCTGTTTCCTGCTGGGCCCCTGACTGATATAATTGTTATGTGCACCATCTTTCTGTCTTCCTAGCTGTGTTATCCATTCTTTATTAGAAGTAAAAAAAGGGTGAATGCCTTTCCTTGCAGCAACATATGTTTTAGTTAGGGGTTTTTGTTTTGTTTTTACGTTTCAAGGAGCCAAGACATAACCATGCTACTTGAAGTAATAGGAGTTTGCTGTGAGGACATCATAGTAATAAAGAGGACAGTAACTTCTACCACATTTCCAGAAAGTCGATACTATAGCATAGCTAGATCTCAGGGGAAGTGGAAAGCAGTTGGGGAACTAGACAGTCTTTAATAGACCCGTGAACTGCAGAAATCCTGCTGTTTCTGATTGCCTTTGCTTTATGTCCCTTTCATTCCCTTTGAAACGGCTGGGCCTTTAGACTTTCCTTGATGAACAGCAATAAGTTTTCTTTTAAGAATATGTGGCAAGGACCTAGGTTTCAGTTTTCACTATCCGCTTTTACACTCCTACGGAGCACCAGGGGCTTCTGTACAAATTTTTCTAGGTTATTTTTTGTACATAACTCCCTGGGAGGTTCAGGAGTTGTATCCTTACCTTTGAACCTCGTAAATGCAAAGCAATATGCTTAGTAATTAAATGTTTCAGGACCTGGAATCTGGAAACCCTGGCTTGAATCTTAATTCCACTTAACAGGCCATGTGCTTTTTGGTCAAGATCATTCAGTATTTTCTTTTTTTCTTTCCCTTTCTCTCTCTCTCTCTCTCTCTCTCCCTACCCCCAGCCCCTCCTTCTTTCCTTCCTTTTTAAGACAAGGTCTCTTTCTGTTGCCCAGGGTGGAGTGCAGTGGCATGATGATGGCTCACTGCAACCTTGAACTCCTGGACCCCAGTGACCCTCCCATCTCAGCCTCTTAAGTAGCTAGAGCTACAAGCGAGCATCACCACCCTTGGCTCATTTCTTTCTTTTTGTGGAGATGAGGGTCTCACTATATTGCCCATACTGGCCTTGATCTCCTGGCCTCAAATGATTCTCCAACCTTGGCCTCCCAAAGTGTTAAAATTACAGATATGTAGAATGATTTGAGTTCCTCTGGGTGTATTCACAATAGGAGAATTGCTGGGTCATACGGAAGGTCAATTTCTAGTTCTTTCAGAAATCGCCACACTGTCTTCCAAAAAGATTGCACTTGTTTGCACTTCCACCAGCAGTGTAAAAGCATTCCTTTTCCTCCGCATCCTTGCCAGCACCTGTTGTTTGCTTTATTAATGATGGCCATTCTGTTTTTTTTTTGTTTTTTTTTTTTTGATTTGGAGTCTCACTCTGTCACCCAGACTGGAGAGCAGTGGCTGCTCCCAGCCACTGCAACCTCGACCTGCTGGGCTCCGGCGATTCTTCCGCCTCAGCCTTCCAAGTAGCTGGAACTACAGGCGCACACTGCCATGTCCGGCTAATTTTTTGATTTATTGTAGAGATGAGGTCTTGCCAAGTTGCCCAGGCAGGTCTCGAACCCGCGGGTTCAGGCAATCCACTCACCTCAGCCTCCCAAAGTGTGGAATTACAAGCTAAGCCACCGAGCCCGGCTAATGATGGCCATTCTTACTGGGATTAGGTGGTGTCTCAGTGTGGTTTTGATTTGCATTTCTCTGATGATAAGTGAGGCTGAGCACTTTTTCATGTGTCTGTTGGCTGCCTGTATATCTTCTTTTGAGAAGTGTTTATTCATGTCTTTTGCCCACTTTTTAATGGAGCTGTTTGTTTTTTTCTTTTTGGAGCGTTTGACTTCCTTATAGACCCTAGATGTTAGGCCTTTGTCAGATATCCAGTTGGCAAATATTTTTTCTCATTCTGTGGGCTGTCTTCCTGCTCTCTTGATAGTTTCTTTTGCTTTGCAGAATCTTGTCAGTTTGATGAATTCCCACTTGTCTATCTTATTTCTTATGGAATGGGCACTTAGGGTTTGATCAGGAATTGGTTGCCAATTCTAATTTCCATAAGGGTGTCTCCTGCATTTTCTAAGATTCTTATAGTTTGAGTTTTTATGTTTTGGTCTCTTATCCATTTAGAGTTAATTTTTGTGTATGGTGATAGATAGGGGTCCTGTTTCATGCGTGTTTGTTGCAGCTCTATTCACAATAGCAAAAACATGGAACCAACCATGCTGCCCGTCGAAGCTGGACTGGATAAAAAAAATGTGGTACATATACACAATGAAATATTATGCAGCCATAAAGAAGGAGAAACATATGGACTTTGCAGCAACTTGGATGGATTTAGAGTCTATCATACTCAGTGATCTAACACAGAAATAAAGAACAGAGTACCGTATGTTCTCACTCATAAGCCGATCTTGAACAATGATCATAATACTATAAGAAAGGGATTGGCAGTAGTGTGAAACTGCCAGGGGAGGGGCGGGGGAGTGGGACTGGAGGTTGAAGAAAACTGCTCTGGAAGGGAGGGGCACACCTCATCAACAAGGGTACCTGCATAATGAGCATTTGTATACCTAACCCTGAATTGTACCCCACATCTTTTAAATAAAAAAAGAATTAAAAGAAAAGAAAAAAAAAAAAAGATTACAGGTAGGAGCCACCATACCTAACCAAGTTCCTTAATATTTTCTAAGATTTAGTTAGTTCACTTGTTTAATGGGGATAAAACTACTCTTACTTCTGGTTCTCGGGAAAATTTAGCCTGATAAAAATAATAAATAGTAAGTGTAAGTAATTGCCACCACCATTTTCATTAGAAGCAAAATAGTTTTGGTAA
>CAUYQG010024303.1:0-49322 GCA_963574415.1 Tarsius wallacei | reverse complement strand
GACGGTTTCCCAATACTGCCAATCCCCCCTCTCCACAGTTCTCATTTTAAAAAGCAAAGGCAAATATGAAGGGAGGCAAGAGGGTGCTAAAATAATGTACTTCCCTATTTAAAGAATTAAAAAGTTAAATTTGAAACAAATAGAAATAATAATCTATCTGCTGAGATGGAATGCCTTTGCACAAAGGAACCAAAATTACCTGTAAAACAGCCTCAGGAAAAAAACTGAATCTGGAACTCAATATACTGAATGTGAATATGCATATAATCATAGACTAAGGAGGCTAGACAAGAGATTTTAAAAGGATACAACTTTGTGATTCAGCCAGGCCAGGCATGGTGGCTTACGCCTATAATTCCAGCACTTTGGGAGGCTTCAGCCCAGGAGTTCAAGACCAGCCTTGGCAACTTGGCAAGACCTCGTCTCCACAATTAAAAAAAAAAATTTTAGCTGGGCCTGGTGGTTCAAGCTACTTGGAAGGCTGAGGAAGAAGGATCGCCTGAGCCCAGCAGGTCAAGGCTATGGTGGCCTTGAGTGTGCCACTGCACTCCAGCCTGGGCGACAGAGTGAGACTTTGACTCCCTCCACCCCCAAAAAACTTTATGATTTGCTCAACACTACCCAAGAGAGAATACACTGGCTCCCTCTCCCAGAGTGGGCTACAAGCTTAAGTCTGTGCAAGCTGGTGCCCCCAATCCATGAGGGACCCTTAAGTCTCAGCACTAATCTTCCAACCTTTCCTCACATAGCCTTGCTATTAAATGGTTTCACCACCTCACACCTCAACAAGGAAGTGCATGCAACCTATCCTGGCATCCTTTTAGCTAGAACATACGACTCTCTGTATGCCTGAAGAGTATCTGAAGAGAAAGTGAAAATTTGCACATCATCATAAGCAGATCGCACTGTTCTGGGAACTTAAGGATACAGAAAAAGGTTATCACTCACTGATGTCTGAAACTATATATCTATTATGTCACCCCACTCTGACCTCTATAATGTCTCTTAAAGGCTGTTTCGTGCAGCACGCTCACCACAAATGAACAATAATATGACCATTCTCCTTCCCCAACTCTAGATTATTGGAACACTGTGGACACACGTGATGCTGGGTCATTCAAATACCTAACCTATGCACAGAGAGACTGAACTTAATATTTAACAGGGCCTTTCTTTCCCTGTGTCATCCATTCTTAAAATACACCCATAAATGACTTGGTCAGTATTAAATATATATATCTAGCATCCACTTATGAACTTTACTTCCTTGTCCTATTATCTACATTTCGTGGAAATAGTGTCCCATCCAGGGTTATAAAATGACAAATGGCAGGGATTAAAGGCTCATGGCTTGCTTTATTTATATGGTCCCATGTAAACTTGAATAGACAAGGATGAGGAACTTTGGTTGAATTTACTATTTAGTTATATACTCATAACACAATGGCAGCAGGATCCCTTTTCCATGATAATTATAGATAATGCAAGAAATGGACTATTTCTACCAACCTGTCAAATTCTTGCTATCAAAATGTTTTATTTTTAAAGAAACAGTTTACGTTATTTCCCTCTATGCCTTCAAGGGTTTAGCAGACATAGCAAGGTTTATAATTAAAATACTCCAGTCGATATCATTTCATACAAAGTTTGAATGGCTCACACGAACCAGAATCGTCCCCTTCACTACAACAATATTCATAGCTTTTGGTTCATTTTTAGTCATTAAATTCTAGAAAAATGCATGTTTCTTTTTTTAAGAAGAAAACTCATTCTTGGCAGAGGGCCAAGCTATGAAAACTGGCCTAATTTTCAACTCTTCTTCATGTTTCTAACCAAGTCAAAATTGCCACCTTGTACTTGCAAATATGCAATACACGTTCCAAGAAAAATCATGCCACATGGTTTTAAAATGCAGCGAACTGTGGCAGCCTGTCTGTCTGCCTCTAATGAAGTCTGTTCCTGGTCCACAGAGTAAAGGCTAGAGGCAGAAGAACAGCATTCAAGGGAAGCATTTCAATCCCAAGAGAAAAAGATGCCAATGTTCCTAGCTTCCTAAATGTTCCATTATCACCAAGTACTAGGTAACGAACGCATGTTGCATAACCTTTACCTAAACCCCAATACTCTATTAAAATACATTTGGTGATTAAGTATGCTCATAGAGAGGCAAATTCTGATCTCACTCACGTTAAGAGGAAACTTGGAGGAAGAGCAAATGAATCCAAGAAATGAAAGAGCCCTTACCTTAGACTCCAATCCCAAGAGATGATCCCATACCAACCACTCTATCAAAAAGTCTCAGCACTAATCTTCCAACCTTTCCTCACATAGCCTTGCTATTAAATGGTTTCACCACCTCACACCTCAACAAGGAAGTGCATGCAACTCAACAGCACTATTCATGTGCTTTTTCTTTAAATCTCTCCTTTCTTCATAGAATCATAAAACTTTTGTACTCGTTCAGTCTGAGAAAGAATGAACAGAATAGTGAAGGAAACTCTTATCAAGTTTATGACACTATGTAAGGAAAGTGAACACACAAGTTGGGAATAACCAATGTTTTCTTCCTTCAATTGCCTACAGGAGTGTGAACTTATAGACTTAACTCCAACAAGCGTGCCCCATGACACCTGGAGAGATTACGGTCCTGAAGATGGGGCTGTAAGAACTGGACACAAACACCATGTTGGCCCCACTGTGGGGACATTTTGTGAACACACATTTTGCATGTATTAACAATCACTCTCCACACAACTCAACTTAAGTATCGATATCGTTACTTTATAGATGGAGAAACTAAAGCTTAGAGAAGGTTAGATTAACCAGTGCAATAATCACACCCAGACTTATTCCCTGTTATCAGGCTGTGGACTTTAAAACAGGAATGACCAAAATGTCCCATTTAACCAACTTACATAGGAACTGCTGAATATAATATTCTAAACATAAATATTTGATTATAATCAAACACAGTAATACAGCAACCAATAATAAAAACTTGTTTTCAACCCCTGGCCTTTTCTCTCCTATGGTAAATTAAAGAACATTATGCAAGAATTCCTTAGGAAACACGAAGGCCTATGTGAGCACATTCACAAGCAACTCAGGTCCATGGTTTTCTGAAACTGGTAACAAGCCTAAATTTCTTCCCATCTTTATCTCATCATAAATTTTTTTCAATAAATAATGGAAATCAAAATTTCTCTTTTTCTGCTGAGTTTATCTGAGACAAAAACTTAAGAGATTAATTGCCTGAAATTGGTTTTATATTTGCTTAATAGCAAAGCCTATTAATTCAAATCTCAATCAGCTGGCTGAAAACTGACTACATTTAACCAGTGCTCAAGAAATGACCTACACTGCTGTGAGATAAAACACAGTACCTGCTTTCAGGAAACAGGTCATTTAGAGGTGTGTAAACATATACATACAAGAAGGGCATCATAGGGTGTTACAACAGAAAACATTAAGGAAAAAGGACAGCGTGGAACCAACTGCTCTGCTTTGACAGCATGTGCATAAGTTGTTGTTATGACAGGAGACATCACTATGAGGATAGTGATGCAGACCCATCGTGAGGTGCAACTGAGCCTTCAAGGACTGCCTATATGGCCTTGAAGATCATGAAAGAACACGACATGAATCCTTCCAAATGTGAGCTGCAAACAATCTTTCCAAATCCCAGAAGGGGACAGGTACGCAGGTTGCAACAGGCCAAAAAAAAGGGTGACCACAATGCTTCACCCAGAACTAGCAGCTGTGTCACAAAACCACATTACTTCTCAGCAGACACACAAGGACGAGAGGACAAGAGAAGCCTGTCACACACTGCACCAGACCAAGAAGATGCCTGTTTCCACCCCTAGTCAGGAGAGAGGATTTCATGGTGGTGTGATCTGTGTCTGCTGCAGGAGGGGAAAGACTAGGCTGCTTCTCACTCCCATTCAACCAGGAAGCTGTTTCTTGGTATTTTGCTTCTTGACTTGTTAGTGGTGTGCTGTTAATTTGGGGATGTAAGTATTTTGGATTTAAGAGATTTACTGGGGGAGAGGTGTTAAGTTTGTCTATTAAGCAAGTTAAGTTCAGCAACAAAAACCACTCCCTTTCACCCACAACATGGAGACTCCCAGGCTCTACCCCAGACCCAACATGAGAACTATGTAAACAGGGTATAGGAATTCATACCTTCTTAAAGCATGTTAGTGATTTCCTATGCATCTGAAGTTGGCAAATCACTTCTCCAAAATTGTAAATAAAGGCCCAAATTCAAGCTCTTTCCCTTTCAGACTGTATAGTATTTATTACAATTATATGTGCAACTTAATTGTCTTAGCTAAGGGTTTTGGTGTGTGAGGGTTAGATTCATAACAAGTAAACTCTAACAAATATCAATTCTATTTCTCAGAAAAACATATTACTTATGTTCTTAAATGTTCAGAAGCTCAAAGGACAGGGAAGCCTCGGTCAACATTTTGTTGGGGACTTTACAGATGAGAAAACAATCCAAGCCGGGCTTGGTGGCTCAGCCTGTAATCCCAGCGCTTTGGGAGGCTGAGATGAGTAGACTGCCTGAGCCCACGGGTTCGAGACCCGCCTGGGCGACTTGGCGAGGCCGCATCTCTACAATAAATAAAAAATTAGCCGAGTGTGGTAGCGCGCGCCTGTAGTTCTAGCTACTTGGAAGGCTGAGGCAGAAGGATCGCCGGAGCCCAGCAGGTCGAGGCTGCGGTGGCCGGGAGCGGCCACTGCACTCCAGTCTGAGTGACACAGTGAGACTCCAACTCAAAAAAAAAAAAAAAAAAGAAAAAGAAAGAAAACAATCCAGAGACCAAGGACACACACCTGGTAGCTAAGCTACACTTGGTCTGTCCATTCTCTCCCCAGAATGTCTGACCCACACCAGTCATAGTTCAACATGAGAATTTCAATCCACTCCCCTTTCCAAGTTTTCTTATTTTTACCAGCAAATACAAAACCTCTATGACCAGCAGGTGAATGGCATGAGTTCAGCCAGTGACACTCTTTCTAATATTCTATATTCACCTACCCCCCAAAGACCCCAACAGCAAAGAGACCAGCTTAACTCGTTCTGCACTGTAAACCCCAAACCACAAGCGTCACTTGTGAGTACTCTTTTCCGGGAAGTATCTGCAAGAAAATTACCAAATGTGAAGGGAGCATATTACCTAGGTGCTCTCCAGGAGCCAGCTAAGATAAGGACCCCTGTCATGAATTTGGGAGAGAAACAGCTGAGAACACTTCAGGAAACACCTCAGTCTTCTAAAAATCTCCATACAAAGAAGCAGAAATAGGGACACAGGAGCCCACAGATCCATTACTATTCTCACTGTTCTGTCCAGAGCCCAAATCAAGTCTAAGATGAAAGAGTACATATTTTTGCACATTTCATCCTTGTAACTACTATTTCTTGTCTACTTCTCCCTTCCTTCCATGATCAGGGCTACAGATGGGCAGGCAGACAAAGAAAGCACAGAAATGTTTTATGATATCAGTCAGGACTTTTGATTTAACTAAAAGACAGTGCTTCTATTCTCGAAAGAGCTTAAAATTAAAAGATTCAATATAGAATTGTGTCTTCCTTAGGTCGAAGCTACCTTATCTGGAACACCAATTCCTTTAAAGAAGATTATACCCCAACTGCAGGGAATGTGTAGACTTCTACTAAGAATGAAATGTCAAAATAGACAATAAGGCAAGACATTAACTACCTAATGCCATCACCCCAATAAATGAGTCATTTTGTATAGGTAAGTTAGCAGATAACTAAAAGTAAAATAAATCATGCACCACATCTTTTGTCTTTAAGGGGCCAATCTGGATAGAACCCTTCCAAATCCTTGAATTACTGAGCACATTAAAGATATTTTTCTTGTCCAGGCACAGTGGTTCATGCCTGTAATCCAGCACTTTTGGAAGCCAAGGCAAGAGGACTGCCTGCGTCTAGGAGTTCGAGACCAGCCTGGGCAACATGGCAAGACCTCATCTCTACAATAAATGAAAAAATTTGCTGGGCGTGGTGGCACATGCCTGTAGTCCCAGTTACATGGAAGGCTGAGACAGAAGGACTGCCTGAGTCCAAACAGGTGGAGGCTGCGGTAGCCATAATCACTGCCACTGCACTCCAGCCTGGGCAAAAGAGTGAGACTCCAACTCACAATAAACAAATTAATTAATTAAAGATACTTTTCTTAACGGCTCAGGGAAAGCATTAGGAACACCAACTGCTATCCAGTCCTTGCAATTTATAGCCTCTGGGAATATTACAACACGCAGTTATATTCTAACTCCTACAAAGAAAGGGCTCAGTCATCTGGGCTCTGCATGTTTGTTCAGTCATTTATAGCTGTGCTCCAGAACAGACTGGGAGGTAGTCGGCACTGGCCAGAGAGCAAACTAGGCTCCCGTTAGATGACCTATCACTGTAACAAAGATCACCTCTATGTTAGAGAAGTGGAAATAATTTGAATGAACACATAATGAAGGATGCAAGAGAAGAAATCCTACTGTGAGAGTTTATTCCTTCAAAGGGGGTGCTGTGGTTTGAAAGTGTCCCCAAAGTTCATAAGTTAGAAACTTGACTCCTGATGCAATAGTGTTGAGGGTGGAGGGGTGGGTAATGAGAGGTGATTAGACCATGAAGGCAGAGTGAACAGATTAATGCCGTTATTGTAGGAGTGAGTTAGTTATGCCCAGAGTGAGTTTGTTATAAAATGAGAGTTCAGTACCCCCCCCGTCCCGCCACATGTGATGTCTTCCAGCATATTACGACACAGAAAGAAGACCTTCACCAGATACCACTTCTTCGATCTTGGGTTTCTCAGCCCCCAGAATCACGAGCTAATAAATTTCTATTCATTACAAATTACCCACTCTGTAGCATTCTATCTTAGCAACACAAAATGGACTAAGATAAAGGGGGGTAGTCTGGCTGGTCAGTGGTCAGGTGGGAAAAAAGGGCGCCTGATTTCTAAAGATACCTGGTGAGGCTGCATTTAAAAGGACAGTGCCCTTTCCAAGGGAGCCAGCAGCCCTGTGCTCTGGACTATAATGGCACCAATAGTAAAGGGTCCAGAAAATACAAGAAAGGAAAAGGATGAGCATAGCATTCATTCATCAGTAGAAGAAGAAACGGCACTGGCGAGTCTTCATATCAAAAGCACCTAAAATAATGGAGATTCTAGATTCTGTCAGCAGCTACCACTAACTTTTATTACATATATGCAGCTGCACTTTACTCACTTGAAAACCCTAGCTGACTTCATATTCAGCAATTTTAGTTAAAAATGCCATTTTAAAAAAACCTCGCAATTCTTTACTACAGACAAATTAGGTATAAAGTTATTCTTAGATTTTAGCCACTAAGAGATGTGGCATTTGATATTCAACATTTAAGTAGTTAGTCAATCTGATAATGTTAACCCTGAAATTCAATCATATGGCTTATGTAGAATAAATAAATACTCTACTCTTGAAGGTGATTTAATTCAACAATGGATAAACCTAACTGGGAGGGTAGTTCCTACTGGGCAGCATCCCACTGGGGTTTGGACTTCCTGACTGACCAGCTAGGGTACAAAAGTTACAGTACAAAAGAACAGACACACACTAAACTTCAACCACCACGAAGCCAGGGCAGATGCAGCACTGAAACCCAAGAATCCTATGATTCCTACAATACTGGAAGGCAAGCATCATACACAAAATAATTGAGTGAATCTTAATAAAAACTGGTTTATCACAGTGGCTAACCATGTGTCCATAATAAAAGACAAAACATGGAATTCTGTGGGGCCCTCTCCTTCAGTCCCAAGAAGTTTCTCTACGTTGCTCCGTTGTGACTTCACAGTACACTCAATTTCTTGGAATCATATCCACAGTATAATCTCAATACTGAAAAATCACTGCAAGCATCACTAAAGCACTCAAACTGAACTCTTCTCGTTGGCTGAGAGAAAAAAGTTGAAAGTTTCAGACACAAATCAAAAGGCAAGAGATTAAGTGATGAAAGGGATTCTGATTCCATTCTGGGCTCCTGATCCACCCATGGTCCCTTCCCACTCACCACCAACCTGACCTTCAATTAAGGTTTCAAACTGTCCCTTGCTTCTTTCTCAGCACTTCAAGAAGTCAACTCTAAAACAACACTGCCTTTGAACCTGAATATATTTACACTATTCATACAAAGACTGTAAGCAGATTTGTGTCTCCCTGAACTATTTCTAAGCACAGGTATAATCTGGTTTGTGAACCTAAACTACTTTTATTGGTGTGTTGTAGGCACTAGCACACTTTGGAGGACATAATCCTCCCCTGACTGAGGGCAATATTTGTTTTCTTTTTGGTATTCAAAGTCTGTATACAACTTTTAATTTGCCTGTGCTGAATATTCATAAGACATTTCATTCATTATTCATAGTTGCATTATTATTCCTTTAAAAAATAAAAGTGAAAGAGAAAACCCACCATTAAGGGTTTTCCTTTGAGGTTCCTTCCATTTGATAGCGCTGCCTATCAGAGAGAACGTACCTATGCCATCAACTGAAGTTTCCAAAGTCAGAGTACCCTCATGCAAACTCATACCATGATCAACTAAAATTTAACTTGGTTAAAATTTAAATTTAAAAAAAAGAGGGAGAAAGCGACAGGGAGAGTCCTTGCTTCAGCATTTTAAGCAAAATTTCCCCTTCAAAACATCATCTTTTGTTAAAAATCATGATGTATTACAAGTAACCATATTATAAAAGCAGATACGTTTTTCTCAGTATTATACAACCATTTCTTTTTTAGTTGTACACACCCATCATTGCTTTCTCAGAATAAGAATCACAGTAAAAAACTGTTAAGTAAATAAAAGTTAAGTAAATAAAACGGCACTTTTATAGCTTAGCTAAGGCTTAAACAAACCTAGTGCTAATAGTCAGGGTTCTAACCACCTTCCCTGACTACTCTGTACAATGATACCAGGCAATAATCACATTACACACTAAAAGAAGAGGAAACTTAAAACTGTGATAAAAGGTATGCTTCCCTCTATTTTTCAGTCCCCTTCACTCCTCCTTCTTGCTACCAATAGGCAAACCTCTCCCATCCCCCCAGAAAGGGAAAATAAGCACTCACTGTATGTTCATTCTTTCAACAAGTATTATTATTATTATTATTATTATTTTGAGTCAGTCTCACTCTGTCGCCCAGACTGGAGTGCAGTGGCCGCTCCCGGCCACCGCAGCCTCAACCTGCTGGGCTCTGGTGATCCTTCTGCTTCAGCCTTCCAAGTAGCTGGAACTACAGGCACACGCTACCACGCCCGGCTAATTTTTTGATTTATTGTAGAGATGAGGTCTCGCCAAGTTGCCCAGGCGGGTCTCGAACCTACGGGCTCAGGCAGTCCACTCACCTCAGCCTCCCAAGGCACGGGATTACAGGCTGAGCCACCGATCCGGGCTAAGTATTATTAATAAATATGTATTTATTGTGTGCCTGGCATGTATTTATGTGCCTGGCACATATAAATGTACAAATACTTCAAAATATATAATACAGGAAGTCCTCAAACCAACCTTAAGAAAGACCCCTATTTTACAGAAAAGCAGCAGAGGCTCCCTTAAATTAGAGAATATACCCAAGGTCACACTGCTAGTAAGAAGGGCAGGGCTGAATTCCGGCTCCGATGTGTCTGGCTTCAAAGCTGTAGGAACCTGATCACTGATTTAGATGAGCACTTTTCCTTACAGGCCATAGTGATTTAAAGCCAAAAGTCTTATCCCAGAACCTGCTCCCATCCCACTCAGGAACTACAGCAGCCTGCAGGTGAAAGTCAGGATATAAAACCTGGGGAGTAGAAAGCATCTGTGGGCAGTCACAGCTTGAAATGTCCCTTCAGACAACTTTCCCCGCTCTTCCTTGAGTACACCATTCAAGCGAAGGGAAGCTTCCAGTGGGCTGCTTTCTGAAGGCCCTCTCCTCTTGGCTCCTCTGAAACTAACCCCCACTTTTCAGTCAACCCCTGACCCAAGGCACCTTAAGAAGCCTGCCAGTTGCCACGAATAGCCCCAAGTGCTTACCACTACCCCACTGAGACACCTCCTGTATGCTGCCCACCCCGCAGAACTCCTAAAATCACTGCCAGGGTCAGTAGAAAGGGAACGACTACAAAAATGACACAAAGAAAGAACTTATATTTCACAACTATCTAGGGATCAGAAGGGTGCCCACACATTGTGCTGGCCACCCAGGGACAAGTGAATGTGAGCACTCACAAAATCAGTTACCCAGTTAGTTCTTTCAACATACTTACCTGGGGATGGCAGAAGTGCTGCTCCTTTCTTCCCCAGGATTCAGAGTTCTGCCTTGTGGTTTCCACCTAAACCCATCCATTCCCTTCAAGAATTCCTGATGAAACAAAGTCTGCCTGACTTGCTGATGTAGGGAAGTCACTCAATTTAACCTACAGTCATAAGCATCCAAAATTACCCTACAGAATCATAGGTAGAAGAAGAACACCAAATTGAAACTCTTCCAGTCCCAAGTACACCAAAACTTGCTTTCTTAAGATAAATGCATGATATTAAAAGTAGAAAGAAATTCTGATCATCTGAGTCAACTGTTCTGCCATTAAATAGATGTATGACCTAGAACAAATAAGTCTCAACTTCTCGGAAGTGTGGCCATCTCACAATAAAATGATCACAGCCCTGGGGTCTATGAGGCACCGGTCTAGACACTAGGGACACAAGTGAACAAAACAGGCAAAATCTATGCTCTCACTCTTGAAGGGGGATACAAGCAAAATCAAGTAAATACATGTTATGCTTTATGAACAAATTCTGATGGTTAAAAGAAAGGAGGGGGGGGGGGGCTATAAGGAAAACCCTGGCAGAGCAAAGAGGAGAAGGAATGCCGGGGCTGGGAAGGTTGCCATTTACAGTGGGTGGTTGGGCAGGCCTCTCTGATACCCTGTCATTTGGGCAGAAAGCAGATGAAGGTGATGAATGACATCCCCTGCACTGGCCCTATGGGACCCTGAGAGTCAGAATTAATTTATGCAGAAAAAAGAAAAATCAAGCAAGCACCAAAAGATGGGCTACACTGGCTCCCCGGCCTCTGCTGCTTGTAGGCAACACAGCGGTTCTGTTCAAGCTTCAACAACAGTGGCATGCTCCACTTGCTCTTGTCAACAGCAGACACAGTGCCCAAAGGGCGCTCCACTGCTGTGGACCACTGTGAAAACAGGCACTGCAAGGCATGTATCAGGTGCAGGACCCTCTCTCTGAGCATGTCCAGCCATTTCCAACATTGGCTGCTTCCTCATGCAAAGCTCGAGCATGGGTTTCATAGAGAAAGGGCCGTGAGAGGCAAAGCCAGAGGCTCTGGCCTAAAAAAGCTACAAGATTTCTCCATTCACGCCCTGACTACACATCTTCTCTTCAGTAGTCACTTTTCAGGCAAAACTCATACTTAAAGTCTCAGGCCTCCACTGGCAGAGCCTGGCTATGATTTTCTAAGTAGGCAGAGAAAACAACCTCTCTCCTCTGTAGGGATAATAGTCAGAGAAAGGCATTTTTTTTTAAATTTAAGAATAAAACCCTGAATTTATGGTGCACATCATTACACATTATTTGGCATGTGGCCACTTGGGTTATGTGGTTGCAAAATTAAACTTTTTGGTAGTATTAACAAAAGTCAGTTAACAGAGCCATTATTAAGAATGGCCTCTCTGTGTCATCTGGATGTGGCTGCATGTCTTCCATTTCAAATTACCCTGGCATCTTATTAAGGCACTTCCTGTGAGTTCTATAGCCAGAAACTACCCTCTAGACATTAATAGCAAGGTTCTTCTCCCTGGTAACGAACCCTCCCCTGGTAATTCACTGACTAAATTGGACATCATATTCTCATAGTAGGGGGATTGGGGGACAAGGATTGTTTGCTTTTTGTCTTTTTTTTTTTAATTGAACGTGCCAAAAATTAGAAAGTTGCACGTTTAAAAATCCGAGATTTCTAGTTTCTCTTAAAAACAAAACAACAACAGCAAAAAGACAGAACTCAGAATACTCATGCACGCACTTGCAAGGCACGGACCCAGTGTCCTGACGGGAGAACAGCAACTGTTCTTCAAGCCTTGACAGTCAGTCACTGGGTGAGATGCTTGTTGTTGCTGCTCCTGGGTATTGTTTTATTTTTAATTAACTCACCCAGATCTACTGGATCAAAATCCCTAGGAACAGGCCTGAAAATCTGTCATCAACCCCCAAATAATTCAGAATAACTGCAACTACTGCCCAGTGGGAAATAATATCAGAAAGACTCCAGTAGGTACCACCAAGACCCACATTCTCAATAAAAAAAATCAAAAGCACTCCAAAACACCAACACCTTGGAGTCCATGTTAAGTAAGTTAAGCATGATACTGCAGCTAATTAACTGCATGGTTATCTCCCAGACATGTGAAAACAAGCAGGTGTGGCCCTAACAGCATGGCAGAAACCAAAGGAACAGATGCCACATAACATTCCAACAAAAACACTGACTATGGTAAGCGGCCACACAAGCATCCTGCCTCTCTTCCGCATTCACTGGGGTGACTATGTTAATTTATCATCCAAACAGGACACATGAGAGCGAATGGGGCACTAAAAGTAGAGGGCAACCCCTTCAGGTCCCCTCCTGCTGTGGAAACTTTTCTGTCTTCTCAATAAACCTTAAAAAAAAAAAAAAAAAGAGTAAGTATGCCAGGATAGCAGGTGGGAACCAGGACTGCCTAGGGCAAAATGGAAGTATGGTTACCTTCCCTATACTGAGCTTCAAGAATTTTTGTTTTAAGGAAAAAAACAAAACAAAATGATGACTAATTAACAGATTCTAAGTTCGCACCCCCAGGGTCTGCACACAGCAGGCTGTCAGTAAACAGTTATTCAATGAATAATCAAGAGGCCAATAGGTGCTTGCAGGACAAATCTATTCAGTAATTTGTAAACAAAGATCTTTACAAACAGTCTGAAATAGGAGGTTTAACCCTTCAAAACTCTAGATGATTTCTCCTTCTCCAAGGCTTCCTGGGAAGTCCACCACAGCAGTTTCCCCACCTCAAAAGGCAACCCAGGAATAAGCTTGGTGAGATACAGAGTCTTCACAGGATATACAAGCAAATGGAGGATACCAAGTATGACTCAAGAATTGATTCACCAGCCTCTGTGGTGGACAGGGCTTCTCCTCTCCAGCACCAGAAATCCCCCCGTTGTTCCTTATGAAACTCACCCTCCTAGACTGTACCAATGCTGGCCCTGCAACGCCACTTCACAACTATATGCAGAAGCTTGAAGTGTTAAGATTAATGACGGAAGTCCTAAATACTGCTAGAAAACCCACAACCATCATTTAGCCCTTACAAAAAAAGACAGAGAACCTTCATTTTCATTAGAATGACCAACAAAATAGGAGTGTGATAAAATAAGCAAGAAGACTCAGATGGAGAGGCCTCCCGCCTGCCTGAGAGTGAACTCCAAGCCTCTGGAAGGATTTGGGGGCTGCCCATATTCCACCACACCTATAACCCTTCACAGCCCCTTCCTGGGTCCTCTCAAAGAGCCTCTAACTAGGAGGAGCACAAGTCTCTTCAGCACTAGGACATTCCTTCAAAACTCGAACAAAAGAAATGGCAGGAGGGGGGCTTTTGAGCTGATGGGACTGTTCTGACTGTGGTTACACAAATCTACACACATTAAACTCTACAGACTTGTATACCAAATGAAAACTAAAGTCTATTTTACTTTATGACAATTTTTAGTAACAAAATTAAAAACAAAGAGAGCAGCAGTGATTCAAAACCCAGGACACCTCTGAGTCTTCAGTCTCTTTTCCTGTTTGCTCAGTGAGGGGCCCCTCAGACAGACAGACACATCCGCTTAGGGATTTTGCTTTGCTGGCATTGTCTTTGTTCCCTCCCCCTTGCTGCCCTCCCTTTTCCTATTCTTACCACACTGTCATGCAAGAAAGTTGACTCAGAGTCCCCAGTTGATTCAGGGTCTTGAGTTGGGAAAATGTGATATTTGCCAGAACAGATATAATTCCTGTCTCAAGGGCTACAATCAAGGAAGAAGAGCTGCAGTCCAACAGGCCCAAGGGGAAGTACTGAGGGTCTATTAGGACACAGAGAAACAGAAGAAATGGAGTTAGCAGTACTTACAGTCTTGGAGTTAACAGCATTTACAGAGCATCACCCAATGTGAAGAAGGTGTACACCACTTTCTGAAAACCCAATGCAAAGAAACTAACCTCGTCAACCCAGATAAAGCAAGGTAGAGTAATCATGGGCTCAAAGACAGCAGTGGTAAGCAACATTACTAACTTCCAGAGCCCAGTCCCTTATCTGTATCTGCATCTTTGGAGTGAAGATGAGGACAAATGTCCTCATGTGCGTGTATGAAGTCTAACACAGTGCCTGGGATATGGTGAGATAAAGAAACAGTAATTACGGTAATTGCGTAAGCATTCTCTGTATTATGTAAAACTGACAACACTCCACTAAAAAGGACTTCATTAAATTTTGCCTTATGCATTACTTTTCCCATCTAGCACTGAAAGTGAAGCACATATTATTCAAGACTAGTGGATAACTGAGAAAACTCAGCAGTAACTTTTCCTTTTCATCCTTTCTTAGGTAGAGACATATAATCTCAGTCAGGTCTTTGGAAAAGGAGTCATAACAGTTGACAATTTTAAAAGAACAAAACTCATGTGAAGACAAATATTTCTATAGCCACACCTCTTTACAATCAGCAAGTGTGTTCCTAACCTGTTACTTAGATCAAAGAATTTTTTTGCAGCATTCACTAAAGTTCACCAAGTTTAAAGAAATTTCCCTGAATATCCTTTTCAATGTGTATGAACTGCAACTTCAGACACAGAGTTTGTTTAAAATGGGGGATACCTGATTATAAGCCCTGGGGAGATAATTTACCATTCCAGAGAATAAAAGACAGGGTATTTATTTCTGAATGATGTTCAGGCAGTTGCAATGCCAAGTACAAATCTGTAGGCCTCCAGTTTATACTCCATCAGAGGTCAAGCCCAAGTAGAAATCAAGGACAACAATGTCTCCTTGGGCAATGTCCCTTCAATAAACAGAGCCAACAAATATTTGAACCCTGACAGTGCAGGCACAGCAGGGCTCGCTAGAGGTCTGGCCTAGACATGCAGAAGGAAACTTGAGAGGCCCACAGAGAAACCCTGCTGAGCCACCATGGACCGCAGTGTCAGGACCACCAGCAATTAGATTTCCAAACCATCAATCACAAGTCATCAGGCTATTGTGTTTCACTCTTATACTCTAGTAAATTACATAGGGAGTTTGCTTCTATTTAAAGGACGAGAGTGAGCAGGGTCAACTAGGAGTCTTCTCATTATAGTTTCCAATTCTTCAAATGATGTGTCCAACCTGGAGCACTGTGCATCTCAACTACTTCTGTAAATGAGGAAACGGCAATGGTGGGTCTGGCCACATTAACTGCTGGAGGCACTGTGCAACTTAATTACTCATTTGGTATCTTGCGTGACCTCTGTGCAGTTAAAAATATAGTGAATGTAATGACATTCAACCAAGGAGGTCAATGGCTAGGAACAATGGTAAGTGAAAGGATGCTCCCACTTCTCTCCAGCAGGCACCAGAAAAAAGCTCAGTGAAGACTGAGCAGCTGGCTCAGAGGAAACCGTAAGATGAGGATCTGCCTGCGTAACTGGGCAGGGACAAAGGGAGGTGCTGGTATGCTCAAAGACCTGGGCTTAAGCATAAGCAATACAGAAAAGGAGAATGCAATGCCCTGAAGGGGCAAAGTCCCAGTGCCATCCTCTCAACTCATCTAGATGCTGGAAGTCTAGCAGAGCTCGCCCCAGCATGTTAGTCAGGACCCCAGAAGGTGCAAGAGGGCTGGCTCTTGCTCCTTCCCTTATCTGGCTCACCCAACAGGGTATCAGCATCTCCTCCTGTTGCAGAGCAAGACACTATATCAAGGCATCATAAGCAGCTCCCCTCTCGCATGCCCCTACCTCAGTATAGGTTCAGAGCCTTACTCCTAAATATACTGAAGAGAGAAAAACTTTGGAAAGGTCAGTATGATAAAACCAAGATGAACATGGTGATATATCCAACAGGTATTCTATTACTGTTTAAAGGAAGATATTATTTTACTTTTTAACAGTAAACTCCTGCCATGATGCTGTTAAGTGAGGTCCAAAATATTCCATTTTGACGGTCATTGAGTGAATCAACCAAGTAAAACCTTCATGGCTAGTAGGCAGGACACATGGGGGGGTGTTGGGGGGACATTTGTGTGATCCACATTCACCTGGATCCTAGTCACAATCTGGTACCACCTGGTGACAAGTATCTGCTCCAGATTAAATATCCACTGGGACAATTCTGGGTCCAGTGGCTGGCTAGATACTAGACAGCAGCAGTAATTACAAGAATCCCAAAAGAGGCTTCAGTCCATGGGGATTAGGCAAGGAGAATACTGGGAAGAGTATACAGAGGAAGATCTACACTCTTGTAAGAAATGAGGCTAGGTGGAAAATGAGTTATTGCCAATCATTTCACATTACGGAGCTTTACATGATATTATTTTTATTCTATAAAAATTAGAATGAACAACAATGTAATGTTTTTGGAAATTTAGACCTAAAATCATGTATTTAAAAAATTTTTTTATTTTAAAGATGTGGGGCACAATTCAGGGTTAGGCATACAAATGTTCATCATGCAGGTACCTTTGAAACCATATTTTTTAAATGGTCATCTTTTAAGGTTCAAACTACAGCTAACATCATGTTTCCAAAACTCATTTGTTGAAGGAGAACAAGTGATATGATAAACCCTCAGTAACTGATGAGATAGTAATGGAGTTCATCCTCCTAAACAAATGTTTATGAAATATAACTTTGCTGATAATAAATAAGTAAAAGCCAGAAAACTTTATCTCACTGATAGAAATCAGCTGTTAAGAGGTGTCAGTTATTCTGTTTCCCTTCAGGCTTTCCTTTAAATACATAACCCCCTAGGCTGAGCTCGGTGGCTCAGCCTGTAATCCCAGCACTTTGGGAGGCCGAGGCCAGTGGATTGCCTGAGCCCACAGGTTCGAGACCCACCTGAGCAACTTGGCGAGACCTCGTCTCTACAATAAATAAAAAAAAATTAGCTGGGCATAGTAGCGCGTGCCTGTAGTTCTGGCTACTTAGAAGGCTAAGACAGAAGGATCGCTGGAGCCCAGCAGGTAGAGACTGCAGTGGCCATGAGCATGCCACTGCACTCCAGTCTGGGCAACAAAGTGAGACTCCGACTCAAAATAAAATAAAATAAAATAAAATAAAACAAAATAACCCCCAACAAATGGCTCAGAATCATGACAAGACATTTCTGGATGTGGATCGCAATACAACAGTCTTATTACAGCTTAATATCTAAACACATGAGAGAATCCAATTCATTTCAAATAAACTGTAAAGGTACACGTCACAAAAATCTTAAATAATTTTCCCATTAACTTGTGTTTATTTCTTCTATCTGCCATAACCACTCCTGTTCCTTCATATAAAAACAAACTTTCATGTCTAAAAGTATCTTGCTGAATTTTCACTATTACATCTCTAGAACCGGCTGATACTCAGTAAATATGTGTTGAAAGGAGCTGAAACTCACTCTACCTTTTTGTTTAAACGGTAACACAAGAACAAATGACACAACATAATCAAGTGGTAAATTTTTACAGAAAAAAAAAAAAAGCCAAAGCAGGTTAAAATAATGAGAACTCATCTCTACAAACATAAATAAATAAAAATGAGCTGGGCATGGTGGTACACACCTGTAGTCTCACCTATTCGGGAGGCTGAGGCAGGAGAATTGCCTGAGCACAAAAGGTTGAGGCTGTGCAGTGTGCCGTCAGTATGCCACTGCACTCAAGGCTGGGCGACAGATTGAGATCTCAATTCAAAAAAAAACAAATAACAAACAAAAAAAAAGGTCACTTAACAACAACACTTTAAGACTCAGTGAACTGTAGTTATTTCCAAGAAGAAGCTATACACTAAACATGGGCACAAAATTTTGGCAAAAGAGAAAAGCAAAGATTTTCTTTCTCATCTAAAAATCACCAAATTACCACACAAATAAAATCCCAGACCTCCACAGATTCTTCTTTTAGCTTTATAACCAAACACCACCGACAGTTTTAAATTAGAAGACTCCGAGCAGGCTTATACCAACTGTGGCCACTGACATATCCTGTGCCTGTGGAGACCCAGACCCTGTTTATCACAGAGCAAATAGAAGGCATTTGTGCCTTCTGTTGAAAAGATGAAGAAGCAACACTGAAGGCCTGAAAAGGGTGTTTTCTTATCACCTGAGTAGCTCCTATAACCCTTAGATTTAAATTGCCCATGAAGCACCAACATTAAATTGCCCATGAAGTACCAACATCAGTGATATTGGCTGGAAATAACCTTTTCTGTGGAACAATCTAGGTACCCACCTAGCCCATCCCCCACCTACTGCTGGCTCCACTTAAGAGGGGAAAAGAACAATACCGCCAGATACTATTGGGGGAAGGGGGGTGAAAGAGGTGTTATAACACTGTTTCAAGGTTTGCACAAGAAAAAAGTAGACTGCGTGGTTTATGTTAAAAAAGACAAGCATACAAAATTAAAATGTCAGGACTACAACCAAAAGCACACAATACCTGAGCCAAAACCTTAACACTGAAGACAGAACTGTGGCATTTAGGAACTGCATGAAGTACTCTTGCTCTCTGAGAGATTAAACTTTGTCTTTTCTAATCCAACTGCATTTGTATTCTTTGTTAAAGCAGTTACTACTAATTTAAAAAAAAAAAAAAAAACCAACATATATTAAGTATCCTGATGCTCAGTTATTTCTGAAGCCCACTGGGGTCAACTATAGAGGAAACAGATCAAAATCAGACTGATAGGGATAAAGCATTCCCCCTAATTGGATGCAGAAATGCACATTTTAAAAAGTCACTTTAGTGCTCCCAACTCATTATGGTATTAAAATAGCACTATGATTACAATGCAAGATAATCATATACTTAGAGAGGCAGCTTAAGTAATTGCAGCAATAAGCCACGTGTAAAGAAGTATAAAAATAAGCAACAATGAATTAAAAAAATCTGTTTCGATTATCTACCCCCAAAATAGTATGAAACCCAATCTTTTATTGGAACTACAGTACAATTTATAGCAAGCCACCTAATCCAAAAGGCAGTTTCATTTGTGGGAAAGTAAGAAAAAGGGGGGGGGGGGGGGCCGGACCGGTCTAAATATAAGCAACAGAATATTACAGCTCCTTCTAACCCAGTTATTAGTAAACCGAGCTGTCACAGCAATTATTAAAAGCAAATTTCCTGCCTAATTAAAGGCTAAGACAACCTGCCACACACCCCGTTTTGGTGCCAGTTAGAGGGAAACAGCTCTGTCTGGGAGACCAGTCCGGGGCCAGCAGTTGGAAAACTCTGCCCGCTGAGGACTCTGGGCTGGATAAAAACAGGCAGACTCATCTCCAAAGGTGAGTGGCTCACTCACCGAATAGTGAGCACTGGATGTGCTTTCCCGAAGTCTGAAGCTAAGTAGTGGCAAGTGTAACCAAAAGCCAAAGACCACCAAAGCCAGCTGCCACTGGGAGGGCCTTCATGTTCAAAGGCTCCCTCTGAGGCTGAATTTCCAAGTGACAAGCTTAGAAAAAACTCGTAAGAGAAGAGATAAACTCTTGACAACTGTAAGCTAATTTTTAAAGATTCTAATAAAAGTCAAGTTAAATTATAGGGCCTCTCTACCCAACTTCCAGTGAGGCAACATGTTTGCAAGTTATGTGTGGCTCTTGGTTTACTCTTCCTAAAGGAGTATCCCAAATATGTCACTGTGCTTTTTTCTCAGAGTGGACCCCTTGCCCAGTGTTCCACTTAGCTATCCCCTTTTTGTCAACAATCCCTCCCATGGAAAGAAACTGCCTCAACCTATGCAACAAAGTCAAAAATAATTATTTGCTAGTACAGGAAGCATAAAAGGAAATGAGCTTAGAGATGCCAAAGCCGGAAACAAGTTAGGAAAAAACATCCAATGTTCAAATTTTTTTAAAAGAAAACTCTGAAATTAAAAAAAAATCCTCAATTCTTAGACAAAAAGGCTCTAAATCTGAATACAATTGGAAATTGGAGGCATAAGAGACCTGGGCCACATCCCAAAGACTATGAGCCAGAGGTTGCTCCGGGGATCTCCAGAGCCACCCCCCCCAGGCCACATTTAATATATTTATAATGCTTACCATAAAGCAAAAATCCAGTCAACTTAATTGATTAACATGGCTTCTAAAGAAGTGACCTCTCTCCCACTAAGATCATGTGACCACCAGCTTTCCTCCTGTCCAGCCCCAATCATTCAGAAAGGGGGGAAAAACAAATCAGTCCATAAAGTCCATTCTTCTGCAATTTCAAAGATCCTCATAGCTAGAGACGAGGCATCCACATTAGTCCAATTTATCAGGCAACACGCAGAGTGTTCCCAGAAGCAACTGAGGATCGGAAGGCTCCCTGCATCGTGGTGACGGCACGAGCAAGTCTGCGATAGGCCTGGGCGGGGACCAGCAAGAGGAGTCAGCAGCGCTTCCCATCCCATGCCTGGGCACCGAGCGTGCGACCTTTCTGCAATGCGGCTGAAACAAGGAAGCTGAAAGCAGCAAAAGATCACGATGGCTAAGAAATGCCTTTAGAGGAACTCATCTGGGACTGCATTTTAAATTATACCTCAGAATGATCGCCTAAGAAATGAAATGCATTTCCTTTACTTTGTTTGAATCGGAGTCTCACTCTCCCGCCCAGGCTGGAGTGCAGGGGCACAACCATGGCTCACCACAGCCTCACCCTCCCCTCCTGGGTTCAGGTGAGCTTTCCACCTCAGCCTCCCAAGGAGCTGGGGACTACAGGTGTGTACCACCATGCACAGCTAACTTTTTTGACTTTTTGTAGAGGCAAGGTCTCCCTATGTTGCCCAGGCCGGTCTCAAACTCCTGGGCTCAAGCAATCCTCCTGATTCAGCCTCCCAAAATGCTGGGATTACATTTTCTCTTTTTCTCTACTTCTAAGTGTGAAATTTCTAAACATACAGAAAAGTAAAAGGGATTGTCCTAAACGTAATGAGTATCTGACTACTTAATACCTAGATTCAGTATTTGTTAACATGTTGACATATTTACCTATTTCTACTAATAAGACAGGTTTCCCCACTGAACCTTTTCAAAATTAAAGTGCAGAGATCAAGATACTTCATTTCTAAAAACAGGTGGGAGTTTTCTGCCATTATCACAGTTAAGAAAAATAACAACCCCCATATTACCCAATACCTAGTCTACATTTAAATGTCTCCAATGCATCCCCTACATTTCTAAAGCTTGTTTCTACACCAGTACCCCCCAGTACCCCTTTGATTCCAAGGAGCTTTTAAAGAAACCAGGTCAGTCACCTTACAGAAGGTCTCACATGTTGGATTTATCGGATTATTCCCTTGTGTTGTGTTTTTAATTTGTTCCTCTATCCTCAAGTTTACCTTGCTTAGATTCTGATTAACATTTGTTAGAGCATTCCATAGATAATGGTATATACTTTCACAGCACAATGTCTATTTGTCCCACTAACAGTGATCCTAAACTTGATCACTTAAGTAATGAAATAAGTATTTTAATCTGAGGCTATTATACTTAAAAGCATTTGGGCTTTCTAGGGATAAATGAGAATATGCGTATAAATGAGAATGTAGGAGAAAAGGAGAAGATTAATAAAAATAAGGGAAGTAGATGGGCTAAAATATGAAAAAGATCAGGGTCTTGGTTATATTAGCCTAGGTCGAGTGGCGAATATGACCAGAAAGTGAGGGGCTTGTAGTAATTCAGGTATAATCTGCTTTAGTAAAATCTAAGATCTTTAAAAGCAAACACAATTATTAGGTGATTAATAACACTGCAAAACTATCCCTACAACTAGGGTATCCTTAAAATATGTTTTAAAATGCAGTACGTATGACATACTACCTTTTAAGTCATTACATACTTTTGAAACATGCCTTTCCATATATATTCACATACTACATTGTCCTAACTATCCCAGAGAGGTAGGCAGAATGAAAATGTACTCATCCTAATTTTACCCATGGGAATTTGAGCTCAAAGGCAAAGATGCAGCCAGGAACACCGTCAAAACTAAGGTTAAATTCCATGTCACTTGACACTCAGTATAATGGCCTTCTAACAAACTGAATTATGAATTTAACAGCAAGGTTCAATTTGGATACAATTTTTCAGAAACATTTCTATGTGTGGTAGTATAGGGTTAATGCTATATTATGGACAACACTCATTTTATATATGGAAGGTATACTTTTAGGCATATTACATACATTCATGTACAACATACAATTTAACATCACAGCGTTCCTTTATTTGAGAAAACAATATTTGTAAGTATGTTAAATAAACCCTCCCCTAAAGACCACCAAACCCACAGACTTCCCCCATAAGCAGTGTGGTGTCACTATGGCCCCGCATGACAAAGAACAAGAGATGTGACAGCACTGCCGTAACTGACTCCCATGTGCTCAGGCAAGATCCTACATAGAGCCATGCTGCACACAGCTGGCCTCTCAGGGTCCTCTCTAGTCACACCGTGTGCTGGCACACTGTGTTTTTAAGCCAGATTATGTTACAAATGTACCTGGAGAGATATTTTTAAGTTAAAGAGATTTCCAAAATTACAAAATAACCCAATTTTATAGAAACATTAATATGAGAATTCTATCAATTCCTCTCCTTTGCTTCTAACAAAAATTGTGACAAGACACTTTTCAAGTTCACTCATCTATCTCACTGAGCTGCTACGGTATCTGGAGCCCATGAATGCCAAAGCCTTCTCTGCCAGAACTTCAGGAAAATTTAAAAACTTCTGGCAATCATTACTTTACTCACACTTCCTTTTGTTAGAAGATGCAAGGAGAACGCCTGCACACTTTCACACATTTTCATAACAACTCTGGTTATTCTCCAATCAAGAAGAAACTAACTTATTGGAAAATGGTGGCTCATGCCTGTAATCCCAGGCATGAGAAAACTGCTTGAGCCCAGGAGCTTGAAACCAGCCTGAAAACACAGCGAGACCTCATCTCTACAAAAAAAAAAAAAAATCAGAAATATTAGCTGGGTGTGGTGGTGCTAGCTACTTGGTAGGCTAAAATGGAAGGACAACCTGAGCCCCAGAGGTAGAGGCTACAATGAGCTGTAATCATGCGACTGTCCTCCAGCCTGGGTGACAGAATGAGACCCTGACTCAAAATAAAAAGGAAGAAGAAATTATCTTAAAACTTAGAAGCCCGCCAAACTGAACACCAAAACCCTAGGAAAACTACAATCATCAAAATAAAGCTCAAAAGACTGTGTGTGTATGTGTGTGTGTACACATACACAAAGTAACTGGACCTGGTCATGACCTATAAAGCGGTAATACTAATAACTTAATTGTACTTTACTCTTTGCAAAGTGGTTCTACCATGCACTAACTCCTGTCCAACTCCACAGCAGCTTTGAGAACAGCCTTATCCACTGGCTGGAGTGGTAGGTAAAGACAAGTGCTCGTGTCCCTGAGTACACAGGATTTTTTCCAGAGCTCTGTGTCACCTATAAAGTGGATGTACACAACCGCATCCTACCCTACCCAGGTGACACGCCCTAGCTTGGAGCACTGGTAAGAAACAGTAGCTCCAATACAGTGTCAGGGCTGCAGAGTTGGGGTTCTGGAATCACATTCCTCACACAGAGTTACCCATCAGCCGATGATCAGATGTCACATTCCCACAAATGGCGGCCACTCAAATCCACCACCCCACCACAACACCCCAGCCCCCACCAGCCCAAAATAGCTGATGGAAACTAGCAGAAAGCAGACTATTGCTTTCCATAATCCTTTCCTCTCCCAGTTCCAAGTACACTCACACAGGGAGGGCCAGGCACTGAAAAGCCTCGGAGGAGGGATTTTATCAAGTCAGAGAGCCTCACAGCCCTCTGCTAGCCCCAGTGAGACAACAGTGCAGCTTTGTGCAACACATGCTAGGGGGGTTTCTTCACAGCAATTTAGAATGAGGAAATTCCATTTACTGCCAGACTTTTGTTAAAGAGCTCCCATTTAGATGGCTGCGCCCTTAATAATCTTCCCCTGTGCCACTTTAGCCGTTTTACCTCCACAAGAGCTGACAACTCAGCAGATGGTATCAAAAGTACTTCTGTACTCAGGGCTGAATGGGAGTATGAGGGCCTGAGCTGGACAGAGGTTCCATTCAGAAGGGCCTCCTTTGAAAACTCCTCTGGCATTCTAAATTCCAGGAATTCAAGTCACTGCAAGGGAAAACTCTTCACTGCCCAGAGGGGAGAAGGGGGCAGGGGACACGACCAAAAGCACTACCTGTGCCAGGCATGGATTCATCGCCACAGAGAAGCCAGGGTAGATGAAGGGTTACTTAGGTGTGGCAATTTGCCAATTCCATATTCTCTCATTGAGGATTTTTTCCAGACATTTAAAATGAGGCACCTCTAAATGAGGGGTACAGGATTTCTAATGCCAAAGGTCACTACCAGGACCACAGCAACACCATTTAACTGAACACTTAACTAACAGCAAATTCACTGTCCATTCATATACTTTCTAATCCTGAAAACAACCCTGCTTGGCAGAGACTCCTGGCTCTACTTTTTCAGGCAAGGATACAGACCCTTGAGGTACTAACCTGGTAAGTCTACCAAACCACAGCACCTAACCCAAGGCTCTCCAGCCATGTCTGTCGGACTCAGCAGACTCAGTATGGGTGCTGTAGGTAACTCCATGTGGCCAGACTGAGATTAAAGTGTTAATCTCCTCAGAGCTCTCATTCTCCCTGTAATTTAATAGCCTTCCCTGTAGAGTGAGAGGATCCTGAAGGCAAAGAGTGAGAGGATCCTGAAGACAAGGCTCATGTCTACACTCTAAGCACCTAGTGTGATGCAAGACAGATGAAACGTACCAGGATCAGTATGTGCTAGATGACTAGACTCAAGCAAAATCTCACACAAGTCACTGGAGAAGGCCAAGCATCACTGTCTACATCATCATAACATTTTTTAAAATCGTAAGAAAAAAATACACCTAATAACAGCAAACCCCAAAACCTTAATTTACAGAATCAAATTTGAAGTACTTAATTACAATAGTGCCTCTATTACACAGCAAGTTCATAAAACACAACTCAAAACACCTTAAAATCTCTAAGTATTATAGCCTAAACATTTTGTTCTGGGAATACTTACAATTCCACATTTTAAAAGTTGGTTCTTTGGGTTCAATCTAATCTTTTTTATCTAATTGCCAACATGTTAACATACAGTATTTTATCTCAGTCTCTCCACTACTTTTATTTTTTAAATAGATGAACAACATATCTAGCTCATATACAGAAGTTGTGGTATGTCTGGGAGCCACCTTAAGAATCTAAATAGTATAAGAACATAAAAATATTTTAAATGCTTAAGTAAAATATAATCTAAATCTTTAAAAAAAAAGAAATGAAAGAAAAAGCTTATTTCACTTATATTACAGCTCCCCTTCACAAACAAACCCCTTCCCTCCTGGTTGGGAAATTCAAGGCAGCCAAATTCAACTTGGAGGAAATGCCAAAGAGATAGTGTCATGCAAGATTCCTTTAAAGAAAAGGAAAATAGATAAGAGCTCTTTCTAGGAGAAAAATGCCCAAGGAAACCAAAGGAAGCAACTTTGTTCACACAAAGAGAAGCCTAACCTAATTTAATGAGCCTCTGCAGTCTACTGAAAACTAAAACAAGAATCCTAAAATGAAATGGAAATCCTCCTTTACAGTGTCAAACAACCATGAGAAATCAATTTCTTTCTAACTCCAAGAAAGCCTGCCACCTGAGGTGTGCGTGTGATTATTTCTAGTGCCTATATTCCTGACCTCAGCTCAACTTCTCAAGTGTTTTCTTTCTTTTCTCCAGACCACATGCTTCCTCCTAAGAGGAAAGCTATGGGATCAGTTAGGGTTATGTTTATCAAAGGAGATGGCTGGAAAGCCTACATTTAGTATACAGTCCTCCCTCAGTAGACATGGGGTCTGGTTCCAAGACCCCTTGAGTATCCCCAAATCAGAGCTTACTCAAGTACTATCAGTTCTGTGGAACTCGTGTACAGAAAATGTTGGGCCTCTCTGTAAATGCGGGTTTCACATCTCACATATATTTTATTTTCTATCTGCGTTTGGGCGATAAAAATCTAAGTGGACTCCGCTGTTCAAACTCATGTTGTTCAAGGGCCGGCTGCACTTTACTGCCCTTCATCACAGACCCTGTCTGAGCCACATATAAATGCAAAGCATGTCCTCAGATCCCTCTATAGCATAAAGGATGTAAAACAGCTACTATAATCACAACTCTGACACAGGTACCTTTGATTTATCATCTTCCAAGAATAAAGGGTTCCATGACTATATGCATTATTGTAAGATACGCTACAATAGTCCCCCTTTAACCAATGTTTCGTTTTTCATGGTTTTAATTATGCCCGGTCAACCGAGGTCTGAAAATATTTTTATACAATATGGTATTTTCAGAGAGAAAGAGAAAGCTCACATTCACATAACCTTTGTTACAATACATTGTTATTATTCTTCTATTTTATTATTAGTTATAAACTTTAGCATACATACAGAGAAAAATGCATATACAAAAAAGTATACACATTTTTAAAATGAAAAAACTGTATTATAACAAAAGATGAATACAAGTCACGTCTGACTTCTGCAATTACAAGAGGTGCTCAAAGTGGACCATCAGCATCCGGACATTTCTGATTACAGCAAACTACAAGTAACATATAAAACCTCAGTGGCTCAGCCTGTAATCCCGCACTTTGGGAGGCCGAGGTGAGTGAACTCCTGAGCCCGTGGGTTCAAGATTCGCCTGGGCAACTTGGTGAGACCTCATCTCTACAATAAATCAAAAAAATTAGCTGGGCGTGGTAGTGTGCACCTGTAGTTCCAGCTACTTAGAAGGCTGAGGCAGAAGGATTGCCGGAGCCCAGCAGGTCAAGGCTGCGGTGGCCGGGAGCGGCCACTGCACTCCAGTCTGGGCGACTGAGTGAGACTCCAACTCAAAAAAAAACAACAAAAAACCTCTTAAGATGTGTATACATTTTTTTGGCACCCCCAGTATAGGAAAAAACTCAGTATGAACAGGATTGGGTACTATCCTCAGTCTCAGAGTCTTGGAATGTATCCCCTGTGGATAATGGGGGACTACTATATTTTAAAAGTTACATGTTTCCATTGAGTCTGTATTAAATAATCTGTTATTATTTCTGTATGTCTGATTTACTGAATTTAAAAAATTGGACCAGGTTCAACTCCTGATTTTTACCATTTATGAGCCATAGATTTGACAAGTTTTGTGTGCATACAATCTACTCACTATAGCATTTATTTATAATTTGCTGGGAAGGTGTTCTCAAGTTTTATAGAAAGAGAAGTAGAGACAGAACTACAGGTTATATATAGTATTTTTGAAACCTGTAAGAAGTACTCCGAGGTTATCAACAAAGAATGATATGAAAGTATCAAGTTAACGTAGCATTATTCCAAAAAGAACCTGTCAAACTATAATTATTTGAATGAGTTTCTAATGGCACTGTGATTGCATAAAGCAAAGTCCCAAAACTTCCCACAGGAAAGACACTCCCCTCCTGCTTATCCCTTACCCCAAAACTACACACTGATAGTTTTTGCAACAATCTCAAGAGCTGTATGAGACACTAAAAGTTCAACAAGCCCTGACCACTGTGCTCCGCCTCAAGTAGAATGAAGAATCCATAATCATGGCATTAAAGATTTTACCCAGACACAATCCCCACACACTCCAAAAATACTCAGTGAAACCTTTTCATGGCAGAGTAGGGTAATTTATTTCTAAGTGATGGAGCCATTCTGATAATAAAACACACCTGTGGCAAAGATGAACTGGGACCCAAAAGGCAGGTCAGATTCCAGTCCTGTCACTAACACCCTGTGTGTACCTCTGACCTTCAACACTATTTCAACAGTGCTGTTTAACTATTATGGAGCAAACACTGGTGTTCCCAGCTGCACAACAGGAACAGGTTGGAGTAGATGGCATTTACTCAGCTTCCAGATTCTCTCTTGGCTTAATTAGATTTTTGTTAACACCCACGGTGAAATCTTGCAGGAGGGTCTAAGCAGCAGAACTTGGATCCCATAATTTCATTAGTACCAAGGTATCTTCATGTCTTTCTGAAACATAATTGACTTGGAAATAGGGGTAGTGTCCATTATTTTGCTTCTAGCATAGGATGAAAAAAGAACATATCTTTCTATTCTAAATTAGTTACTTTATTGAACTTAATATAATGAAACTACCTCTCCTCGCCCCACTCCCACCAAAAACAAAACAAAATCTCCAAACCAGCAAAGTCCACAAAATCACTTTCATGTGCCTGGAAAGTCTAGGCACATACCCCACAAAGCAGAATGAACAGAAGGCAAATCCCTCCCCACTCACAATGTGTAACTCTGGCACAGAAGCTAAGAAGGCACACTACTAACTCCACTTCACAAATGAGGCAAGGAGACAAGTAACACTGTTTGGAACTGCTTCCCATCTATCTCTGTCAAGGAACTAAGAAAAGTGCCAGTAATAGTTGCTTCATGGATGTGCTTATGGTTCAAAACTCCAAAGTGTTCATAATGGCAAATACTATTCCTTCCAACAAAACGCTGAGTTATATGTTAATACTCCTCTTTCCTATTATAGAAAAGTGATGTCAACTAAGATTGTGCTGCAATCAAATCCTTCTCAAAGATTAACAACAAAGCTCAGAGATTTACTATCTGATTTACGGTATAAAATTCAGTTTTTAAGTCCTCACATTATTCTCATGATTTAAAAAAAACCCTCAAATGCAAATTGATTTTTAAGAGCCTATATTAGAAATAAACCCCTTACTTCTTATTTAGAAATACATATCTTATCTAAAGCTGTTTAGAAGGAAAGCTAGAAGGGCAATGCAGAGAAAATATATCTGGATATGATCCTGGAAAAACAGACTTCGCTAATATGCAACTTTCAGAAGAGTTAAGAGTGGTCAGTAAAAAAGGAAACTAACTCAGAGCCTGTAGAATGAGAACTCATGTTATGAACAAAAGTTCCCTGCATGCACAAAAATACAGTGAAAGCTATAACAGACAGATGTGCACTTACTAAAGTCACCTAGTGAAAGAAATGACAGGCAGTAAACACAAGTACCTATCTGTACAAAAAGCCCTGTCCAGCAAAACAAAGTGCCTAAGAGCATGCAACAGAGCGGGGGCAGGTCTATATCAGCTGTCAATTTCAAGGCAAGAATAGTTAGTTCACCCTGTTTAAAGAAAAAAATTAAGAGCAGATGAGAAGTAGTTGGAGAGGGGACTGATTTTAAAAGAAGAAGAAGAAGAAAGGGGGAATGGGTGGTGAGGAGGAGAGACAGAGGACGAGACAAGGGCCAAAAACATTTAACCTGTCAGACACTGAGATGATACTCAAAGTATCTTTTTCTGGACTTATGCTCCTTCAGCAGCTATCTCAGGCTGCCCACCAATTTGAGTAAAGCTTTTCTCCCAGAAGAGCTTCTCTTGGGGTCAGGGATAATGGAGCAAAGGCCCAGGGGTGGGAAATAAACAAGTATGAAAAGAGCAGGAAGAGGAGCCAGCCTTTCTCTTTGCTGTGCTTAGCAGTTATTTATTCCCCAGCAGTGGTCATGTGGATTCAGAGCCTGCGTAACAGACAAAGAGCCTTTACTAGGAAGTCTACAAGAAAACCTTTAAGAATTTTAGCCCAGAATACAAGAATTTTTCCCTTTGCTTTAAAAAAAAAGGCATCAGAACAACAAATTAAATTTTAAAATAACATTTGACAAACGCTGCCATTCTCTTCAGCATTAGTGATTCCCAAATCTAGCAAACAAGGTCAGTTTCTCATTTACTCCTCTCAGCCAGTGTAAAGGGAAAAGCTGCTCATACCCATCCATAACTGTTTCGTTACCTCAACAGGTTAACCTAGGTAGTAAATATTCACCTGAACTTCCTTCTGGCGCAAGGCATAAATAAACAAAAACAAATACATATATTTAACCACACCATGATACTTCACTTTTTTTTCTGAGTTGGAGTCTCACTCTGTCACCCAGGCTGGAGTGCAGTGGCATGCTCACAAACACTGCAGCCTCGACCTGCTGGGCTCAGCTGAACCTTCTGCCTCAGCTTCCCAAGTAGCTGAAACTACAGGCAAGCTTAAAAGACTTCCCTTGCCACTGAGGCGTGCCAACATACTCCCTTACATTCTCTCAGTATTTCGAGGGGCTGTGTTTGAATTCACTCTGCTTGATAAAAACATACAATGTTTTCCCCCAACTTAAAGCCCCCAATATACTGTGAATAAAACAATGTCATAACCCATACCTTGAAAGTGATGTCAACAGAATTAGGCAGCCACCAGCTCCTGAATTTAGCCAGTAACATGAATACAGGAAAACACACTAACTTAAGAGATCTTGGGCAACCCCTTCGGTCTCCTCCCATTGTGGGAGTTTTTCTGTCCTCTCAATAAATCCTGCTTTCAAAAAAAAAAAAAAAGAGAGAGAGAGAGAGAGATGCCCTGCAGTGAGCTGTGATCATGCCAAAGCACTCCAGCCTGGATGTCAGAGTGAGACCCCAACTCAAAAAAAAAAAGCTAAACGTGGTTCACATACTTGGAATCCATATCCACTGTGTTTCATAAATCAGAGCTAACTGGGACCTTCGGATGCCACTGACTTGATTTCGTAGACTCCAGGATCTCAACAAAAAAAGATGGATATCTATCTATTTTGCTAAGTCCTCTAGGGAATGCATTTCCACAGTCTCTTGTAAGCAGCGCAAAGAGAAAGTTTATGTTCAAAATGCCAAAGGCACATTTCAAAAACTTTCATGTCAAACAAAGACTTTCTCTGAAAACGCATGCTACGGGTAGGCAAGGAAAAAGGGATGGGTGGGCGAGCTGTAGAAACTGATTTAACTGTTTCAATCAAAGGCAAATTTGGGGAGGCTTTTAAGCTTAGCAAGATAGTCAAATCACAGCTCAGCCAGTGACTAGCTCCGTATCTACACAACCTCAGGCAAGTTGCACAAACACCTCTTAAGACTCAGTTTCATCATCTCAAAAGTGGGGGAAAAAAACAGTGCCTGCCTCATGGCATTAATTTGAGGAATTAGATGAGATACTGTGTGTACAAATATGCTCTGTAACTCCTGGAATGCATAAAACACACAATAAATGCTGGCTATTGTTATTGTCATCATTTATTCCGCAATAAGCACAGAGTGGCATTGTCCTATGGTCTGCCTTTGCTCTGGATGCCATGACTATCTGTGTAAGTCCGCCAATGCTCCCTACAGTCGGAGCCTGGCACCAGTAGAAACAGGAACAGGTCTCCTGAGCCTGACACAGTTTCATAAGCAGATGTGAAACAGGGACAGTGGCCTGCAGCAAAAATGATGTGTAACATAGACATGGCTGGTCAAACTCCTGGTACAGTTTCATAGAATGAGCTTGAATTCCAACTCAGCACCATCAAGCTGTATGAGCAGAGACAGGTAACTCAACCTTGCTAAGCCTCCAGTGTTCTCTCCAGCTACATGGGACTATGCCATTATCTGAAATTAATCCTTGCATGTGAATGCACTAGCACAGTGCCTGGTTGAGTGCACCACCGGTGTCATCCTTTCTTTCCCTCCTCCTTTGCCCTAGAACTTCCTAGTACTGAGTGACTTCTGGCACAAAGCATAAGCTTAGCTGTAATCATCAGAATATGGGCTGGGTACTAGATGAACAAGTGCCTGAGAAAATGCAGGTTGATATGGGGAGTGGCATTCTCTCCTGAGCCAAGAATGAACCAACACACAGTTGGACTCATGAGATACTGCCATCTTTCACATGGGGAAGAAGTACCATGAAACTATAAACTGTTCCATAAGAGACAGGCTGGTGTCCTGTGAATACAAACCAAACATTTTAAAACTGCATGACCAAGCATGATTCCTATGCTACTTATTTTCACCAACTTTCAAGAAATCTTTCATTCACTACCTTATGAGTGAACTCATTTGTCCTTGGACATGTCATAAAACTTTCAACATAAAATTAGCTTTAATCCACTTCACAGCCCTGGCAGGAAGGGGAGGTTCAGGAGAAAAAGAGAATAAAAAACAAAGAGGAAACTGAAACACTATAAATTTTGGAAAGCACTGCTCTCCCCAGCACCCTCAGAGAACATGCACATGGCTCACCCTGCAGACACGGAGGTTGTCTGTTCTATGAGGATGAGAATGCTCGGAACTAAAATATCAAACATTGATAAGGAAATGGGAACGACAGCTGACACCTCCCCCGGCTGATGAACACTATGCTGGCTCCTCTGGGACCACACTGAGGCAAGTTACAGTATAAAGTAAAAGCAACCACAGCACACAAGTGAAAGCGATACACACTGGCCAGACCACAGTCAAGATTCACACTCTGAAGGTGTTAAAGGTGCAAAACATGCAGCGTATGAGACACAGTTTAAAGGGCTCCTTTCATTCTGAGTCCATTATAAACATGCACTCCCTTCCCCCTCTCTTTTCCTCCCCCCCCCCCCTTTATTCCCCAAGTTCGCCCAACTCCCTCCTAACCTACTGGAGAGAAGCTAGGTTTGAAAGAACACTTAAAAATATATCTTAAAAAAATTAAAAGAAACTGGAAAAAAAGAGTTGACTTGCCTATTGTGTTCACCACTTCCCCCAAGTTCTTCTGAGAAGAAACAGCTTTGAGAAATACTCATCACAGGTGAAACCAAGTATTAGACCAGGAAGCTGGTGCTCAGAAGGTGAGAACCAGAAGGACGTTTTTTATTGTGTCCCAACCAGTTTACACTCATTGTACAAACCTATACCATCTACAGGCCTTCACCTGTACCCCTTGGTCACCATTCTGAGATGCACAGGGCCATCCTCCTCTTTTCCAGTATAGAAAGTGAGACTTAAGAGAGTGCCATTTACCCAAAGGGCCCTCAGAGGAGAGCCCTGGGCTGCAGTTGCCTAGTACAGGCTTCTTTTGCTAGTGGGGGCTCCCCGCAGGCGCTCAGCACAGCCCACCATCCATGCAGACACTTCACAAACACTGTCCACAGTCTTGTGACAAGAAAGCCCCTTTAACCGTCTGGATTTATAAGATTATGGGTTGCAACATTTTCACTCCAAACAACTCGATTTTTCTGACCTCCAGACAGACATTTTCTCTGGCCAGAACTCTCCTTGAAGCTGTAAAGTTTCTTCCCAAACTGTACAACCTCAAGTTTCAAATCAAACAAACACAAAAAGGCTGTAAGAAATGTTCACCAGCTAAACACTAACTGACCTGCCACACAGGAAAAGAGGAACCCTCAAAAGTGACCTGGTCGGACTGGCAAGTCTTGAAAATCCCAGCAACGCCTCCATTTTGACAGTTCCATACATAGAAACTTGAGGCGCAGCAGACCCAGGGCATCCAGTTTATCATGCACACACAATTAAAGCTTCCAGATTCCATTCCTAGTCAGTTCTATCTACAGGTGACTGCAATCAAGCCTCCAGCAACTCACCTGGCTTTAAATAAATGCCACTTTCAGTTTCAGCGCCTCCTAACAGTTCCTTATCCTACATGTCCTGTAACCCCTGACTTAGGGACTGTCTGCTCAATGCCCATCTCCCCCTATACCACCTGCGCCACAAGATGAGGCAGACGCCATTTGTTCCTTGGGTTTGGAACCATGGAAACACCAAAGTGCCTAGCACACTCCACAGGTACCCAACAAATATTTGCTGAATGAATACAGGGACCTCAAAGAATCACCCGCTCTGGCCTTCTGTCTGAGTCCCATTTTTCAGAGGAGACTTTTTAAACTCTAAGGGTTAAGCAATTTGTTTTCACAACTACAAGGTGGGGTCCAGAGAGCAGCACTGGGAAGCAGGAGAAGATCAGTCTCTTGCCTGAGTCTTCTGCTTCTCTGCTGTATACAAATGAAAGGGCAGCAGGAGGAGCATCTCTACAAAGGTAGGTAGTATGTCCGTTCCATTGAGAGTTTACCAGCTTCTTCAGATTGTTTTTTCTCCTTTTCTTTTTTAGTTGACTTCATGCTCCTTCACCTGATAAGAATGTGTATGTACAACTGCAGACAATGAACTCTTTACAGAAATGCTAACTCACGGCTGAAAAGCTGTTATTAAAACCCTGTCATACTTTCCAACACACCAACAGGGAGGCAGAAGTGGCACACGTACCAACAAAACAAGAAAGTCTACCTCTGAGCTGTAGGCATCAGTGCGGTACCTGAGCTGTGGGGCCTGGAAACCAGTCCCCAAAATCAAAACAAAAGAAACTGAAACAAAAGATAAAAACGCATAGAGGGCTTACAGCAGAAGAAAACATTATCTAAATACAAAATCCTGATACCCCATGTCTCTTCATTCCTTATTTCTGTCTCACTGTAGAAATTCAGTGGACCCATGAAATCGCTTCAATAAAGTCATAATCTGATAGAAAACTCTGATTTCAATCCCAAAACAGAACAGTGGAAGCTGTTTTTGCTTTGCTTACTTTAAAAGGCAAATACCAGAAGCATTTGTTACTCCCATACACACACACATATTTTAAGGTGTGCAAATGGAAATCTAGAGTACTTCCCTACTTAATTGGCATCACTTGGTAAATCTTAGACTATCCTGCAGAAGCCAAAAAGCAAGGCATAGTATTGACAAACAGCCCACCAGCTTTTCCTTGAAATACTAAGACACAGTTTTACTTACACCAGAGATTCAGATTGTGGCTGCTCCTCTGAATAGGATATAGAAAACACACTACAACATGACCAACATGTCAAAGTGCTAAAGACATTAAAACTCCTCCTGAGTCAGGTGCACTGGCTCACATCTGTAATCCCAGCACTCTGGGAGGCCAAGAGGGAGGACTCGGCAACATACTGAGACAGAAAACTTAAAAAATCAGCCAGGCTTGGTTGTACGCCTGTAGTTCCCGCTACTCAGAAGACTGAGGTGAGAGGATCGCCTGAACCCAGGAGGTCGAGGCTGCGGTGAGCTATGACCGCGCAACTGCATTCCAGTCTGGGTGACGGAGTTGTCGACAAACCCGCCCCAGCCTCCCATGTAGCTCAAATAAATAAATAAACAAATCAGTGTGGTTCTGCTTCTTTGAAGGCAAGAATGCAACCCATCACACTCAGTGCTATTCATCACGGCTCCAATTCTCAGGCACCTCCAAAGCCTTTCTTCACTAGACTCACAGGTGCCACACATACAAGCGGTTCACCTCCTGGACTTTTCCACTCAGTCTCCAAGGCTGCTGCAAAGATCAACCAAGCCCACATCTTTACCAAACCAGGCACAATTAGTCTTAAAATGACATCTGGGATCGTTTTTCATTGGTTGGTTAATTAGTTCCTTAAATAACTTTTCTAATCCCTATCTAAGGCTTAGGAAGAAAAAAATACCTCTTGGAATAAAGAAATGAAGAAGGCTACTGGGATATGATATCCAATCTTCTATCTTAACTGAGCTGTTTTAATTTGTGGTCACTTGCAGCGCAGACCTTCTCTAATTAGAAGGTGAGAATATCGGCTCCGCTAAAGAAGTCTTTAATTACTGCACTCTTGAAATGCCTACCCCTGCTATAGGGACCAGACTGATCGTTCTCCCCTTCTCAAACCCAAAAGAGATACACACGATCCCTGACCAAGAATATGTACAAAAAGCAGTCCCAGGACAAGCCTTAAGATGTCCCTCCTGGTCTCATCCTCAGCTCCTGTGTCAACTCTACCTCAGGATGCCAATCTCAAACTGAGTCTGAAGGAAAAGGATGGGAATACAAGGACAAAAGTGTGTGGGTGACTATGGCTAACGCATTTCAAATTTAGACACATCAGAGTTATATATACAATGAGAAAAAGCTTAGAACTCATGGCTCAGAGATAGCCATGTAATATGTAGAAATGTAGGATTTCTAGTCAGAAGATGTAAATACTATTACTCCTGTTTTTTTTACCTAGGGGCAAGTGATACCATGCTTGGCACTGTGTGTTGGGAACCACCACAGAGCAACTGCTTAAGTAATATATTATCAGAACGGGGGCATGCAACATTTTCACTTTTTTCCATTTTCTTGTTTAATTTATTTTGTAATATGAAATCTTATAGATGAAAGCTTGTGATACTTAACCTAGAACCACACAACTTTACAGGCTGTGTAGGTTATATTTCACCTTTGGAAAAGATGCAAATAAACCAAAGGAACACACCATTAAACACTTTTTCAACAAATCAAGTCCCAGCATCACCATTATACCTACATTCAACTCTTGGTTTCACACTACTAAATCTGCTAAAGTGAAATCAAAATGGCCACCTCATTACAGATGACAAAAGCAACCTGGAATACTTTTAGAATCCGACCCACCATGAAAGTTACTAAATAAACGCCTGGTGCTTTAACAGTTTCTCTCTGGAAAACCCTGGCTATTCCAAATAACACTTTTCCCACCTTTATTAAATAACAGAGGCTTTAGCAGTCCAGAAAGAGCTGCTAACTACATTGTTGTTTCAAGCCACCCAACTCTGTTCTTAAAAAGAAGAGATCACAGCAAAGAAAAAGTGGCCAGAAAATGCATCCTGCACTCCTGTCTTCAGGTGAGGCAAGAGACCACAGGTCTCTTGCAGGGAAGGTAAAGTCCACCTGCCAAGGCCCTGGCAGTGACGTGTGCTAGCACCACTCACTCCTCACATAGCACCAGCATGGAGAAGGCCACAGACCAGCTCAGGCCTCCACATGGCTCCCAAGCGCAAGGGACAGCAGAACTCCTTGTGCTGGTCAAAAGGCGGGCCCTGCAAACCTGATATCCAGATAAGTAAGTAGAAAAAAGAAAACTAAATTTCAACAAGCAGTAAAAAGATTAATTTCTCTAAATCTGCTCTGTTCAACTTCAAGAGCCACTGGCCATGTGTGGCTCAGTCCCAACTGAGATGTGTTGTAAATGTACACTACACACTGGATTACCAAAAAGAATGCAAAATGCCTGATTAAGACATTTACTAAAAGGTGTGCTGAAGTGTTACAGCTTAGTTATAATGAGTTAAATAAAATCTACTGTTAAAATTAATTTTATCTCTTTTTACGTGCACACTAGAAAAGTTTCAAACTGCATGTAACTCAAGTCAGTTCCAGGGGACAGTGCTGCTCTGGAGTCCTTAAGACTTCCAAGTCATCTTGTTCTACTATGCTAAGACAAATGCCATTGCTAATCTTATACTCAGTCTTTAACACTCAGATTTCTCGTAGCTGCTAGCAGTGCAGAGAAGAAAAGAAGTGCTAGAAACAACTTAAAAACAGGCAGTCCTACCTTCCTCACATTTTTCTTTTCTCAAGTATCATATGCTTCTGGGAGTGGTTTAAAATGTGGGGTGTTTTCCACCTGGTAAAAATAGTTATCATGCCTGAGGTGGGAGGACAGAATAAAGACCGGCAATATCTTATTAGTAAAATGCAAGTCCCCACGAAGAGCTCAGTGTGGTCCTGTCACATGGGCAGGGAACAGAGAAGGCATTTACTGAAAAGGACAGTTGTTGCTGAAAGTAGGGGCTTTAGCAAACACTTGATCCGAAAAACGAGTGACCAAAGCTACACTCTTCCTTGTTATTGAGACAAGGGTCACAGTTCTGCTGCAAAGAACTCTGGTTTTTTTGGTTACTTCCATGGTGTTAGAAATATTGCTTACCAAATGCTAACCCTAAAAAAAGATATACAAGGGGGGACCCCCAAAAAAACAGAATTTATTTACAAAAAATTGTTTATTTATTCTTGACATGTTTAAATTTCAGTCATCTCCAAAGCACTCTCCATTTGATGCACTACATCTAACAAGATGCTTTTTCCACTGCTCAGAATAGTTTTCAAACTCATCTATTTTGATGCCTTTTGGTGCTTCTGCCGTTTTTTGTTTTACCTCTTCCACACTGGCAAAAAGGTTTCCTTTTGAGGACTTTTTCCACCCAAGGAAACAAAAAAAAGTCACTGGGGGTGATACCGGGTGAATGGGAAAGGTGGGACATGGGAGTCATGCTGTTTTTTGGTCAAAAACTGCTGAACACTCAGTGCAGTGTGGGCAGGTGCATTGTCATGGTGGAGAAAACAGTCACCTGTTTGCCACACCTCGGGACCTTTCTTCAGCAATTCAGCCTCTCACAACAACACTAGCTGGCACAGCAGGTGTCAATGGGCTAAAGGGGCCCCCACCCTCCAAAAGGTCATTGTCGATATCTTTGGTTTCTCTCGTATTAACATGGGACTTAACCCAGCTCCTCCTCACACATTGCCAACGGTTGGCCATTGGGAAGACTGAGTTCACTTTGTTCCAGTCCCACCAGCCTCCTCAAGCAGAAAACTTGAAGCCAGGTTAGAACTGAATATAAACAAATTCCTATTTTTAAGGATCTAAAGTAAATAAGACCTCTTTCAAAACAAAAAAAGGGTGCTGAGACTGATGAAAGCCTCTTCCTTTAAAATTTAAAACCTGAAAAGAAATGGACTTATACTTTCAGAAACATCTTGTAACTGACATGCTTGGGGGAAAGCTGGAAGCTAGTTCTCACTACTCCAATCATGGAGACAGTAATAATTCATTACTCTCCTCCCTTTTCAAGAAATACAATTAGGAGTGATATGTCTGCCATGTTCAAAGTAGGAAGTGTTCTCTCTCCTTCACCTGCCTGACACCACGATAAAACCACTGCAGAAAGAAGGCTAGTAAGCAAGGTCTCCACTCATTAGAAAAACAACCCAATCAGGGGCTGGGCTCGGTGGCCCAGCCTGTAACCCCAGCACTTTAGGAAGCCGAGGCAACGGACTGCCTGAGCCCGCAGGTTCGAGACTAGCCCAGGCAACTTGGCGAGATCTCATTTCTTCAATAAAAATAAATAAATTAGCCAGGCATGGTAGCGTGCACCTGTAGTGTCAGGTACTTGGAAGGCTAAGGTGGAAAAATTGCCAGAGCCCAGCAGGTTGACACTGGGGTGGCCGTGAGCGTGCCACTGCATTCCAACCTGAGTGACGGAGTGAGACTCCAACTCAAACACACACACACACACACACACACAAAACGAACAACAACCAGGGGCCAGGTGTGATGGTGGCTCACACCAGTAATTCCAGCACTTTGGGAAGGGCTGAGGAGGGAAGATTGCTTGAGCTCAGGAGTTCGAGACCAGCCTAGACAACACAGCGAAACCCTGTCTCTACAAAAAAATAAAATATTAGCCAGGCATGGTAGCACACACCTGTAGTCCCATCTATTCAGGAGGCTGAGACGGAAGGATCATCTGAGCCCTGGAGGTTGAGGCTATAGTGAGCCGGGACTGTGCCACTGCACTCCAGCCTGGGTGACAGAGTGAGACCCTGACCCCCCAAAGAAAGAAAGAAAGAAAGAAAAACAACCAGGGACAAGAAATTTTCCATAAAAAAGAAGGTGGGGTCAGAGGAAGTGGGAAAGGAGTACAGACTGCTTTCGTTCTCACTTTATTCAAACCAAAGTTCACCCTAAATTAAAGGGGGCTTCACTCTCGTTGGCACCCACTTATTTACTGTAAACATCCTAGCGGGAGAACTCAGGCACGAAGAGGCAGAGAGAAACAGAGAAGAAAGCAAAGGGGTATGGGAGATGGGCAGGCAGCATGACTGAGGAGGCCAAGGAGCGAGAAGGAAGCAATGTGTTGTGAAGGCTTAAGGAAACAGCACCGGTCGACAGAGGTCACCGAAGAGAACAGACACTCCCTGGGTTACCGACCAGCTTCCAGTCCCCAGCTCTGCTGCCCCTTCAGGCTGCCTCAACGAACCACGGCCAGAACCCATCCGGGAAGCCTCCAAAGGAAAGCTCGGCTACAGCTCAGATTCACTTCTGGGCATCACTCTTCCAGAAAAGTTGCGCCCAACCCAAGGGGGCAGAACTTTGAAGAATTCCATAGTATTCTTCCTCCCACAAAAACGGCCAGTCCCACTGGGGCATGCCAGGCCCAGGAGCCAGATCACACAACTCTCCTATGCCTTTGGCAATAATTTCTTCCAAACCAAAGATCAATACAAACATGCTCTTCATGTAAAGCCTTCACTGTACTATCTGCAAACACACACTTTTACCCCTCTCTTTATCTGCCTCTAAACGACTGCAATCTCCTTGAAGACTGGCAAACCAATACTCACCTTTCATTCTCACCACGTAGCCTACCAGCAATGAAGTTACGGAGTGCTCAGCTCTAACAGAAACACTTGATATGTATTACTTCGTTTCTCACAACCCCACTGGTTCCTAGTATTGGTTCCATTTTTCATATAATGGCACAAAAATTAGTAAAATCACTTTCACAGGGGTGCATAGCTAGTAAATGCTGCAACAGGTTCTGAACCCAAGGTCTGCTGTCCCCAATAGGTCATATGCTAAAACCTCTAGGTCAGGGCTTCTCAAACATTTTAGTCTGAGCACCTTTTTACACTCAAAAAATTGAAAAGTCCAAATAACTTTTTGTGTAGGTGTATTATATCAATATTTACCACATCAGAAACTATAACTGAGAAATTCGAGGGTAGAAGGGAGAAATACCCTTGGGAAAATGCCTCTGATCAAGTGGATAAGAAACACCTTATTAACATGGAATGCATAATATCTTTTTAAATTTTTTTCCTTTCTTTACCTACAAGACTCACAGGATGTGATATCCTTAAGAAATAAAAATACCTATCACCCTCCACACTTCCCCATGTAAAATAAAGGAGAGTCAAAATTCCAAGGTGTATAATATAGTAGTGTTAAGAGTCCTCACACATCACCAAGTTGGATTTGATTCTGAGATCTACTTTTTATTTTAACTCTTTATGGCCTTAGGTGAGATAAATAACCTCTCTAAGCCTCAATCTCATCATCTGTAGCAACAGAATACAACTAACGGAACTATTTTAAGGGTAGAACACTCAGTACTGAGTCAGGTTCATGAATACTCAAATGTTGACTACAATCGTTGTTGTTATTATTATTAGCCACAGAAAAGGACTAAGGAGAGAACTTCCCACTTCCACAAAATTTAGCAAGGTTTTCTGAACAGATATATTTCCTTCCCTTACTCTAAAAATACGGTTCTTTTCAAAGTGAATAAGGGAAGGGCTTTGCTAATGCTGACAGTGCAAACTGAGAAGACTAAACCCTATCTTCAAATATTTATTTTCCCATTTGGATGTCAACACTCCTTTCTGTCTTCTCAGCAAGCTTGAAAAGAATAGTTACTGAAGACACCAAGGTCAAAAAGCACTGCTTCAAGTTTTCATTCTACTGGAGATAGTAAATGACTTTATTCGTGTAGGAATCCAGATTGATATAATAAATTAGAGGTACAATACAATAATATAGGCTTTAAACTATGAGCGTTAAGAGGGGAAAAAAATCAAGATGATATAAATCACCTTTGAAGCCAAAGAAAGCAACAGATATTCTACTGACGGCTCAACAGTATTTTTGTCATCCCAAGATACTCAGTGTCTGCATCCCTAGGGCCTATGGACTTAGAATAACATACCCAAAAGAAAATGTGTCAACAACTCCTCGACCTTCCTCCCCTTCGGTGTCCCCAATAGCATGAAAAGGGCCAGAATCTCAGGCATAGTAAGGGAGAAAGGTTACTGTCCTACCAGCAAAAGATTTACAGGGTCTTCTTCATTTATGGGTTAACAGGCAGAAGCCACATTCTTATGGTCCCAAGGCTGGTTCTCCCAATACCTCTACAACTGACTTCTCAAACAAAGCTAGCTGAACAAGGAAGTAATAAACAACTCCAATCTGAGTGAATTCTGAATTCATTTCTGGGGTTTAGTTTAGGGTTTCACTGGAAATTCTCCTATCTACCAGCTGTAAAGGAAACAAGTTCTCAGAGAAGAGCTCAGTTTTTTTAAAACTTTATTTAGCCAATGGAGTTTGAAAAGTAAAATATACACAATAAACCCTAGTTCAACAAGACACTGAACACTAAGACTGAGAAGGTAGTTGACAACTACCAGAGAACTTAAATTACAACCACTAAGAACCCATAGCACAACATCTCAACTATCATAGGAGTAATGCTCTGCTTTGTATATCCTAAAATATACTGATTATAAAAATAAGCAGAAAAAAACTTAGAATCAAATGATGTTTCAGAGGAAAAATCGGCTTTAAGACTACTACTCATGAAGCAGATAAATATTTTCACTTACATAATTAAATGCCTTTGTAAATAAATGTAAATACTTTTGGGTCATCCATGCTGTAACTTGAAGGCAACAGAAATAACACCCCTAGTAACTACTATCTGTACTTAATAATTTGTTTATTTGTTTACTGAGTATTAGCTGTGTGTAAAGAAGGAAAGCATTGTGTTGGCTGCCAGTTTTATTTGAGTCAACTGCAAAGACACTCATGGAACTAGTCTTGGGACTATCTGAGTGGCTTCTTCTCCTATCCTGCCTAGCATGCCCTGTACTATCTGTACGTTTTTATTATCTATTGTTTTAAAAAAAAAAAAAAACAATAGAGCAAATGTCAAACAAAGGCACCAGGGAATAATGATGTCCAGCAGCAACTGCATTTATTGCCCTATTACCTATGTGTCACTTTATGGAAGTTTCATTTTATCCTCACAACATCCTCACAAAACAAGCACTATTATAACCAGCCCTGATTTGCAGTCAAAAAATGGATTCTTAGTAATCTCTTCCCCAAAGTCACCACCAATTTGGTGGCAGCCAGGCAGACTGCCACCACCATACTTCCCTTAAACCACATAAAAATAAGGACAGGAACCCGGAAAGCAAGGCAGAGGGCAACAGAGGCAAGAAAGGCCAGGAGGCAGTGCCTGAGTCAAGGTCTCTAGAGCACTCCAAAGCAGAGGAGAATGGTGAGGGTATAAGATAGAGTCAGGATGGCTAAAACAAAGTCACCTTCTGCAGATCATTATTCTATTTCTTTCACTCTACAAATCTCAAAACACTAACTCTCCTCCCAAAGGCAACTACTATCAATTTTATTCAAACCAAACTTACTTTAATTGCCCCATATAAAAAAGACAACCTACTGCTTATTTTTAATCTCACACAAGCTACTTCTAGTATTGACTGAAGGCATTTCCACCTATATATCATGCCTAAGATGGTTTTATCCTTCAGGCTGGCCCTGGTGTTCAATAAGAGTCCAAGTCAGTTTCTAATCAGAAGCTAGTTTCCTAATTTCTTTTGTTCAATGGATTAAGAGAGAAAACAGATTTATGTAGATACTCCTTGGTGTTTCCAGTATCCCAGGCTTTACCTAGGAATGTATTTTAGTGACTTCAGAAGAAAAAGTAAAAGTGGCTTCCTCTTTTTTGGGGGTGGTGGGGAGAGTGTCACTGATGTTGACTTCTAAGACAATCTCCCCTTCTTTAACCAGAATGAAAAAGTGGTGGAGGCAACATAGTCCAGAAACAGGTCCTGAGTCAACCCTGGATTCAAGCACAGCTCTGCCACCTACATAACATTGGCATGTCAGGTAACCACTCTGCATTTCAAAATGATATCTTCAGAGCCTGCCACAGAGCAGAGGATAAACAAATATCAATTCATGGCATTCCTCTCCATTTCCATTCATTCCTGGCAAACAATTTAAAAGTGTGGTAAGAAAGCTAAAGGAGAGGCTGGGCTCAGTGGCTCAGCCTGTCATCCCAGCACTTTGGGAGGCCAAGGCGAGTGAATTGCCTGAGCCCACAGGTTCGAGACCAGTCCGGGCAACTTGGCAAGATCTTGTCTCTACGATAAATCCAAAATTAGCCAGGCATGGTAGAGCGTGCCTGTAGTTCCGGCTACTCGGAAGGCTGAGGCGGAAGGATCGCCGGAGCCCAGTAGGTCGAGGCTGCGGTGGCCAGGAACGTGCCACTGCACTCCAGCCTGGGCGACAGAGTGAGACTCCAACTCAAAAAAAAACAAACAACAACAACAAAAAGCTAAAGGAGACAGAAGTCTAAATAAAGGAGTGAGAAAGGAAAGAGTAAAGAGAAAAGGCATAACTTGGAACTCAAATAATAATGAGCAACAGAAAATGACAGGTTTTTCCTTTTCAAACTTTACTTCAACTGAGTCACCTGCTCCAGACAGAGGCTCCTAGCCTTGAGCAATTCAAGGAGTGGCAGAGAAAGGAAAGGAAGTGCAGACTATCTTCCACTATGCGTTTATCAGCATATTTACCAGAACACTAAGCCCTACCTCCGGACCTACTCCAGGCATTCCTCTTTTCCAGACAGTACTATACTTAACATTTCCCAATCCTATACTTGGATCCATCAGATGAGACAACAATTAGTAACAGCAAAAAAAATTTAAAACCTCACATTAGGTAAGTCCTAACTGACAAGTAATTTGGAGCAATACTGTGCATTCATAAATTCTTTGGAACCATGTAACCACTTACCTTAATCAAAAATTAAAAAGAAGGCATAGGCCTCATCACTGAAGTAAGGGTGACAACTTATTAGTACGGTAGAAAACCAGCAGCCCTGGCCCCATTTTCAGGTCTTCCAGAAAGCATATACCCCTTGACAATCTCTGATCAAAAGAAACACACACACACACACACCTGGCTGATTTTTAAAAAGCACTAAATGTAAAAATGGTAGCTCTCTCGGATGACACATAATTTCAAAAGGTTCATTTTTATTAGCAGCTTTACCATCTGTGTCTCACAGATGTGTCACAATGACTAACTCTTTGTCGCCAAGACTCCAAATTGCCCAACAGCCCCTTTTTCCGTGGGTGGACAGCTCATGATGGCATAGCAAGTACGTAGCACCGTGACAGTAAAAATGACTTGTCAAAAAGAAAGAAAGAAACGAAGAAAGGGACAGGGAGGGAGGGAGACTGATGAATCCCTTTGCTACCAGGGCTTTAACTGCTTTTAATTTAACAGATACCTTTCTCAGTTTTTCTCATTCAACAAACCTTTATTAGGTACCCAGCAAGTGCCAAGTGCCAAGTGCCTCTGCCACTCCAGAGCTTACAATTTAGCAGGAAGGGTAACAATTACTTGCAGCCAAATGTGAGGCGTGTTACAAAGTTAGAACAGAGTCCTACAGGACACAATGAAAAGGGGCTTGTGCAGAACAACCAGAAAAAACATACTAAACTTTAAAAATTGAGGGTCAGCAGCAGAATGAGTTATTATATTCAAAATACATAAGGATCAGCTACGTGCCAGGCACTGTGATAAGCAAGTGATCCCTCTCTAACACTAACCTAAGACTGCACAAACAATGTAAAAGCACAACTGTGCCAAGTGCTATCACAGCAAGAGACACAGTGCTAAAGAGTGCCTGTATTCATGACCAGGACCCAGCTGGGGAAGGCAGGGAGAGGCCTACAGAAGTCTTAAGTGCCTGGCAGGCAGAAGGGCTGGCAGAGGCAGGGTGGTGGCAGTCAAGGCGATAAAGAGGGTTGGGTGCTAGGTGGGCCTGGACCAAGCCAGGGTCGCACTCGCCAGGGTCTAAAGTCTTGGCAACGCGTTGGTCTTTATCCTATGATCGAGGGTCAGCCACTGAAGGAGGGGAACAGAACAGAGCCCTACAGCCAAAGGCAGGGAGCAGATCAGATGTGGAGGTCAGTTAGGATGAAGGCTATCGCAGGGCACTGTGTAGACACGAGTAGAAAGGAATCCCGACAGCAACAGCAGCAGTTCTACAACTTTTAACTTTGAAGTATTTGACGTCAACTTGCTTTTGGTGGAACATAACACCTGTAAATAGAAGGCTTCTGAAAAGTACAACAGGGAGCATGCCATCAGTAAACAGAAGGCAGAAGGGAACAGACTTCTTCCCTGGGGAAAAGGCATCACTCACAGCAACCATTCAAAGTCACTGAGGCTTCTGTTGTCACCACCGCAATCGATCGTGCCGGCCAGAACTCACCAACTGCACCTCATGCAACTCCCGAATTTACAGCCCTCTAGCTACACCTCTATTTTTAATTTCCACTTCTGACTCCTATGCCAACAACACTCAAATGAGTCTCCCTGTCGTCCGCCACACTCTGTCCCATGCAACCCACCCCTCTATCGCTGGGGTGGTCTTTGCAAACACGAATCTGTCTCCCTCTCGGCTGGACCTAGGGGCCTCCCATGGGCTGGCTCCAACTGCCTTTCGGTCTTGACTGTGGCTACCCCGACAAATAACTGAGAAGAGTAACTTGGGGTACTCTGGGAGAGGTTTATTCCAAAACCCGCAAGTTTGTTCTGCTTTGTTTTGCTCCCCATCTGACTCTGCCAGGAAAGCCCACCACAGAAACAAGGCAGGTAGCCCCTACTCGATAACCTAACCGGACTGTTCGAGGAGGCTGCTGTTCAGACTCTGAGAAAGACTCTGCACTCTGATAGCACCCACCTACCCAGTACAGAGATGAAAACAAATGCGACTGGTCTGGCAAAAATCATTAGTCTGGAAGCTTGCCGTAGGTGACACCATTTGTCCCTGCAAGACTAGCCCCACATGCTCTCTACACCCCCCTTCCGCCCCAGCACCAGAACCTTCCTGCTTTTCCAGCCTAACTCCTCCTTGCCAAGGTGACAGGGATTACCTGAAAAACATCCTACTCTGCCCATGGATAAGTCGAAATATTGGCTAACTGGGCCCAGCCCACTTCTGACTCCTAGCCTCTGCAATACTCTGTTCTAAGAGTGTTGGATGCTGAGGACCCCTGTCCCATTTCCTCAGGGGCCTTCTCTCCTCCACAACCACCCCAGGCTAAAGCTCCAGACAGACCTCACACAGGGACGTGCTGTTCCCTGGACAGCATGCCCACGGCACAGGCCCCAAAGCTCTACTGCCTCAACCTCTCTCCACTAAGAAGCAGCAACAGAAGACAGTCAGGAAAGCAGGGATGACCCAGAGACAAAGCAGCCGACCCAGTGGACACCAGGCCATGTGTGGGCAGGAGTGTGAGGACAACAGGCCAGTTCTCTCAAAGCAACATGCAGGAGCCAGAGTTATCCAATGTATACATGAGCGAATGATTAAGTACCAAGCACTGTCCATCTGGCAAACTAGGGATGGCTGAACTGGTGTGCGACTGCAGATACAGAAGAATGCAAATGACTTGCTGTGTACTAAGGCTAATATATAGTCTTTTACATCGACTATCTGATATCCACACTAAATTATTGTTCAGCACAACAGTCATAATATGGATAATCATATGCCTCAGAGTTTTCTGTTTTTTTAATACAATAGTAAACTTAACATTTAAGAATCAGCTGCTACAAGGTAAAAGAAAAAAGCGGAGGGGAGCACATTTTACCAGGTTACTATTTTCATAACATTTTCCTTAATATTTGACTTTGTACAGATTTTAAAATAATAATACTTTCAAAACTTCAGTTTTTCCTATTGTTGAAGAAGCTATAATATGATGCTCTATACAACGGACAAGGAATCAACTCACTCATGGGATTTCTTTTCTATCAATAGGCTCAATAATAATGGAAGAAAATAAGGAATTCTTACCAGACACTTGGGGTGGGGAGGGCGGGTGTACGCCAAGCTCTGCCAAGTTTATGAAAGGCACACCAGGTGCCAACACTGTGCTGGATTCCCTCCGTTAGTCCTCCCACCTCTGAGTTCAGGATGCTACGGCCAGGCTGCGGTCCAGGGAACAAAGGCTCCAGCAGGTGAACTGACTTTCTCAAGGTCACACAGCAGTATGTGAAAGCAGCAGACTACCTCAGAAACACGAGACTCTCCAAATCTATGCTCTTCCTATCACAGAGCCTGACGCTCCTCCAGGAGAACAGCTGCCCTGGAGCCAGAGAGCCACAGACTAGGCTGGCACTATAGGAGGCCACCTGCACACAGGGCAGTTTATCTTAAAGGAAAGCTTGATGGGTTTGACTGGCTCCAAAACCCGTCTTTCCACGCTCCATACATTTTGCCCTTTGGCCCGACGGGGGGCTAACAAACCACCCCTCTAGACCTCCAACTCCTCTCTTCCCCCCAGCTTCAGAGTGTGTGCTGCTGCTCCTACATCAACTGCCACACCTAATGGTCACAGTTTATTTCCCACTACCAGCTTTCAAAAAGACCCAAGTTCTAATTCTAAACTTGACACTAACTCTCTCTGGGTCCCATGCGGCTAATGGAGCAGCTGACCGTGAGGATCTTATAAACAGCCTTCTGTGCAGTGGCTTCCTGGCATCATTTCCCTTTTATGATACCCCTGAAGAGTCAGGTTTTTCGTCCCCATCCCTGCACAATCACCAGCAACATCGCCATTTCCTTCCTCAATCACAGAAGCTCAGGTACACCCTGCAGGTTGAGGCCCAGCTGCTTTGATGATCCTGCAGAACACAGGGACCCCAAGCCGGGACAGAGCAATCCATGAGCAACAGAAACTGGCTTTTAGAATGTTGGAGCGCCTGGGATAGTTCACAACACAGGTGATCATCGGTTCCCATTCAGACCTGAAAGCCACCCGTAAGGCATCTCAGGATATGGTAACACTGGCACAGAGGTCAAGGCTGGGAGGACAGGACTCAGTCTGGGAGAACAGCTGCTAGCCTTAAACATATAAAGCAAAACGGCTCCAAGAGACAACACCAATTCCACCAGCACTCAAAATCTGGCTGGGAGTAGGGAAATGACTAGCAGGTACTTGAAACCATGCTACAACACCCAGAAAGGAAGGACAGTTTTCCTTTTTCTCAGCACAGCAGAATTATTCTGTAACATCCCGTTTTCTGAGATGCTCAACTTTAAACATGACTCATCTCAAGACAGTTGCCTGCCACTTTCCCTTCATCCCGCCCCACACAAGCCTGTCCAGATTAGGCTCCCGAGAGGTCATCAGTTCTTAAAGGAAGAAAATCAACATAAAATACTTAAATTCGCCAGGCTCGGTGGCTCAGCCTGTAATCCCGCACCTTTGGGAGGCTGAGGTGAGTGGATTGCCTGAGCCCGCGGGTTCGAGACCCGCCTGGGCAAGCAAGACCTCATCTCTACAATAAATCAAAAAATTAGCCGGGCATGGTAGC
>CAUYQG010024301.1:0-15367 GCA_963574415.1 Tarsius wallacei | reverse complement strand
GCGCCTTTGGGAGGCTGAGGTGAGTGGATTGCCTGAGCCCGCGGGTTCGAGGCCCGCCTGGGCAAGCAAGACCTCATCTCTACAATAAATCAAAAAATTAGCCGGGCGTGGTAGCGCGCGCCTGTAGTTCCAGCTACTTGGAAGGCTGAGGCGGAAGGATCGCCGGAGCCCAGCAGGTCGAGGCTGCGGTGGCCGAGAGCGGCCACTGCACTCCAGTCTGGGCAACAGAGTGAGACTCCAACTCAAAAAAAAAAAAATGTATGTGACAATTGTTGGTTCTATATTAGGAACTTCAATAGCATATCAGGTTTCTTTAAGAAGGTTTTTTTGGTGGGGGGCTCATACGATATTGTATTTTGACTGTAAACTTGTATGTAGATTGTTCTTTTTCCTTTAATCTCAAACAAGAAGAAAATGTTATTCCATCCATACAAGAGAACAATTCAAACGGACATGCTACTCCTGCCATGTAAACTCTCATCTACTCTCAAACTCAGAGACTAAAGAAAGCCTGCTTTTATCGGTTACTGGTAAAACTTTCAGTACAAAAGAGAACTGTGTTCCACTGATCTTTGTCAGGGTTTTTGTTGATTACACTAACCCTCAATGTGGAAAAAGGAAAAGAAATCTCTTCTGTTTGGTAATTTTTTTTGTGCATTAAATTGTTTAAAATTATTTACAGTCTCTCCAAAAGTTTTTCCCCCTTAAATAATTGAGTCAAATTTCACCGAAGCTTATATGTCCCAGGATTCTTTCATTTTCTTGCTGTTTAAAGACACACTTTACAGTATGTTTCTGTTAAGCACACTGATGAAAATTCAGAACTATTCAGTTTTCTAAAATGTTTAATTTCAAACACTGGTATCTCAGAAAATGATAGCTAAGATGTATGCTATATTGTCAATGTCAAAATTACTTTAAAATAATTTTAATAAAAATAATTTTAAATCTGGGTGATAAGGGAGAGGTAGAATTCATGTTAAAGGGAAAAGTCTCCTATTTAGAGATATGAAACTTTCAAGTCAATGTTTCAAGAGCAAATGACGTAGTCTGTCATTTATGTCTTGCGCGTAGTCAAGAAAGTGAAGAATACTCTGCTTTCCAAACAAAACTGTACAAAAATCAAAACATCGCAGAAGATATAAGCAGAACTACCATCAGAAGCTGCAGGGATGGGAGATTTTAAACATGGTTTTGATAATATTTTACTGAAGTTTGGAGCCAGATAAAAATGACCTGATAGAATGGAAAGAGAGTAGGCACTCAGGCTAAGTCCTGGGGGATTTCTTGCACCTTCCCCTTAGACATGTTTAATTAGCCGGGGCCTGTTGTATTTATTTGGTAGATTTGGATACAAATGGAAAAAAAGGCCTTTTCATCTCTTTTTATCAGTAGTCCCCTAAAGCCAAGGCAGGTGTCTGTGGGATTAAACATAATTACAAAGGGAGAGGGAGAGGGAAGAAGGGAGTTAGATAATAATTCCCAACAGAGCTGGAATTTGAGAACGGGAGCAGGTGCTGCAAGAGGCCCCATGTATCCAACTAATTTGAGCCACGATGTTGTGTAAAGGCCCACATATTCATCCTTTCAACGGGAGGGCACTGGCAGCCTGTGAGTACAAAGACAGGATGCCAGGATGGCCGGCCTCGGCACCATGGCTACCAGGGTAACCAGACCCTGCTTCTCACTGCTGCCTTTGTTGGGTGGCAGCCACAGGAAACAAAGTGCCACTTCTTACCATTGTACAGGCACATGCATAATATCCTCCCTTCGGCTTATCATCATGAATTAGCAATTACTCTATTATTAGATGGAAGAGCGGCAGCAGGTGATAAAGCACCACAACTTCTAGTTTACAGTTCTGAACCCCTTTGCTTGGTTTCTCAGTTTTGGATTGACCTCTTCAGCTTGTGTATTCCCATTGTGGGGAAAATTCTATGATCACATAGAAAAGTGGTTTTCTTTCTCAATTTGGAGGGTCTGGCCCATGGCTTGACTGGAGGGGGGAAGAAAGTACTGAAAGAAATATGGACAAAAAGGTCCTTCTTCAACTCAGCGAACACCTGGACTGCACAAAAGAGACACAAACCCTAACGCTCTCACCCACCCACTGTGCCAGAGCAGCTTCCCATTACAGACCAAGCCACTATTACTCTGTCTGGGTTCTTATTGAAGATCCATTATTTAATGAAACTTTTAAGATAATGCCACTTTTTATCTAGCTGTACCCACGGTTCTCTAGTATTTAAAGAATGAGAGGGAACTGTGAGATTTTAGTTCTGATGACCCTAGACTTTCTAAGCTCAATGAATGGAGAATTTTCACAATAACTTATAAATTATGTTGATGGATCATGAAAAAAGAAGATATTATTTTAGATCTCAGAAAAAAGAGTGCCTTGTTTTGATAGCTGGATTCGTTTGTTCGTTTTAAATTCAGACCCTGAAGGAAAACTTGAATGTCAACATTCTAAATTATAATAATAAAAAAGAGAGAATAAAGTTTTTCTTTTTCTCATAGTATGTCATGGGGTACCATTTACTGATAGTGGTATATATTCCCATGTAATAGGAATATTTTATTTATAAAAATAAAATGTCTGTTTTGATATACTCTTTCCTATCAACTGGGGAAAATAAAATAATTAATATTTATATTTTCTATGTATGAAATTATAAATTGACTTTATTGTCTAATTACACATTTCATATAAGCATACAGGTACAGTCTTTTTTTCTTTATAGATCATCAAGTACATTGTAAAATACTTGGTAACACAGTACATAGGTACTCTAAGCCCAAGGGTAATATGCTAGCAATGTTAAGATTACAGTTTGATGGAGACACATATACATATAAATATAAATATAAATGTAAGACACCAGGAGGGAGCCAAATTGGGCCTGGCATTTCATCATATGTCAGGGCATGCCAGATAAAATGAGAAAAAATAAAGTTAAATATTTGAATGATAAAGATTATCTTTAAGAGTACTAAATAAAGGTAGATACTTATTGACTGCTGATTCTAAGAATATAGAGTAAATTAACGATATCGTTGTACTTCTAAAGCAACATACTTAGTGGAGAAAAAATTCACTTTGAGAAAAGCTTTAGGGTTTACTGATTCTATTCAGAGACCTGCTAGTTGGTTATCCATGGAAAGAGTTAGGGACAGAAATGAAATTATCACCAAGGAAATTATCTTTCAAATTAACCTCTGTGTTATTTTATACCAAGATTCTCAGAAGGACCCTATGTAGTAAAAATAAAATTAGTCCATGATAGAGCTAATCAATGACTTGGAATTATATAAGAAGTAGAATGAAAGTCCTGTCCTGTTTGGTCCTCTTTGGGGTCTGATGAATCAACTGTAATAATGAAAATAAGGGGAATCATCTGTTACTTCAGTGGGGACATCACTGGGCATTGGACCAGGCCATTTTTCATAAGGATAATAGTGAAATCAAAAGAGAAGCATGAAATCATAGGCAATATGATAGCAACAGCTTAGACCATGAAAGGTCAATCGACACAAAACCTGAAGAAGCCCCATAGAAAACTAGACTAGTGGCAGAAGAAACATGTCAAGAACCACGAAAAGGGGACTAGTCATGACTGGAATCCATTCAAGAAGGGAAGCCTTGAGATCCTAGTAATCTAGAGGGGCTTGAAAGTAGAGCAATTTTTGTTATTTATTTTATTATTAATTTTATGCTAATTGTCTCTAAAGCTTGGTCATATCTGAGAATCCTATAATTGCACCTATAATTGCAATACACATGCTTTGTTCATGCTTATATGATATATGAAATATTTATAAATATTTTCTTAAAGAAAGCTTTGGCAGAATGACACCACTTTTATTCCAGTAGAAATAATTTGATATCTTTAATATTTGAATATCATTAATTATGACCATATTATTTACAATATCTGCAAAGAATTACCTCAAACTTGGTAATAGAGTAAAAATCTTTAGAAAGCATTCTGGGAAGTACTGAGGTTGGGAAGATGGTGGCCGAGCCAATCAGACTATGTGAGTCCCGGTGTGAGTGAGTATGTGGAAAATTTTGTGTACATGCTGGTGAGTGAGTGGCTGACTGAGTAAGGGCTAGGAAGCTAGCAGCTGGAGTTCTCCTGGTGCAGTGGTTGTACTGCAGCTGCTAAACTTAGACCTTAGTGATCCCAGGATGCAGAAGCCAAGTGCCATTTTTTTAAAAATCCACAAAACCTTTCTTGGGAAGAAAATGCTGGGAGATACTGACTAAGTGAGGGCTTGTGAGCAAGTAGCCAGGGTCCTGGTGCAACAGCTGGTACTACAGCTTCTCTGCTTGGTCCCTGGCGCTTCCCAGGTCACAGAAATCAAGTGCCATTTTTTTAATGGACAAAAGTTTTCCTGTGAAGAAGCGGCGGGGAGCGACTACTGCCTAGGCTCTGCCTCATCACTACAGCAGGAGAGACTGCCAGCTCCTGGCTTTGCCTCACCACTTCAGTGCCTGGCCTGGCACTGGCAGCAGGGGCTGCAGAGGGATTCCAGAGGCAGAGTTACACTGAAGAGGACAAGGGGGATGCCCCATCACTGTCCTGAAGGCAGGGCAGGAGAGTGCCCCAACTTGCTCACCATGGAGCAACGGACCAGTCTCTGTGACTGGCAGATCAACTACTCAGGGGTTGATCATGACCCATAGGGAATATCCTGAAAGCATGGACTTTGAAAGAACCTGACAACTGCTGACTCTTAGGCACCCCACCTCCTACCCTGATCCAGTCACAGAACAAAGGGTGTGGCCAGAAAAGGACAAGGAAGAACTCCAAAGAGTCTGACCCAAACTCCCTCCTCCCCAGCAATCCTCTGAACATCAGACACACATAGCTGGGCCACGACTGAGGGACAAACTCAAGTGGAGCCTGGATGTCAGTCATAATAGGAGAACTCCATCCCAGGATAGGCCTTGTTGGGGCACCCCCAGGGAGTACGTACCTGGGAAAAAGACAATCCTGCACCACCCCACCAGAGGAGATCTCCCTGACCATATGAGTGTGGGAGGGGAGGACACAGTCCCACCCACCTCCACTACCCTCCTCCTTCCCTGCTGCGGACACTAGGGAAAGAGTTAGAGAGGTGGAGGCTCTGCAGGGGAGACTGATTAGGGAAATAATTACAGAGCCTGCCACAAGAGGAAAGTTTTTTTAATTAAAAAAAATTTTTTTTTAAATTTTGTGCCTGTTTGTTAGTTTATCTATTTTAAACATTTTTTTCCTTTGGGCATGAATGTGCATTTGAGGGTTTAATCTGCATCCCCCAATTTTTTTTCTTTTCTCTTTCTGCTTCTTCTTTTGTTTGCTGTCTTCTGTTTATGTGTGTATGTGAATGATTGAGTGTTCATCTTTCAATTTTGTTGTTGTTGTTGGTTTGTTTTTGCTCTTTTGTTCTTTTTTTATTTTTATTTCTTATAGTTTAAGGTGTGTGTCAATATATATGTGAGGGTTCAATCTGTATTCCTTTTTTTTTTCTTTTCCTGGTTGTTCTGTATTTCTTCTCCATTCACTTTGTGCTAGGGGCATGTGTGTGTGTTCAGTTTTCTTGGTTTTTTGTTGTTGTTTGTTTTGTTTTACTTTGTTGTTATTTCAGTTTGCATTGGGGTATGTGTGTATGTCCCTGTGTATGTTCAATTGTTTTTTCCATTGGTTTATGCTTTGCATCGTCATGTAGATGGGGGTGGGGAGTGGATCTCAGCGAACACACACCACAATCAGAGAACATTGTAATTTGCAAGTAGTTTCTGAATCCTAGCACCCCATCCCCTACCTTATTCGACTTTTAAAAACTACAAGAGACAGCAAAATTTTCCATCCACAGTACTGTTTCAAAATAGAACATATTCAGAACCCAGACCAGGGAAGAATAGAGGGCTGAGCAAACATCAGAAGGGAAAGCCTCTCCCACTGACACTGAGTTACAGAACTAAAGAGAAAATCAAGAGATCTGTCACAAATGAGGTAAAACCAAGGAAGACCACAGGCAATTTCAAGTGTAACAAAGAAAAAACTCCTGAAAAAATCAGACCTTGGAACCCAAACAATGGAAGTCACCAATGACTGGCCCCAGAATACAACAGGGATTAGGGAATGGAAAGAAAGAATGAATAAGAATGAAGAAAGATAAGATGCAACACTGAAAGAACTTGTAAAGGAGATTTTGGCAAGAAAAAATGTCATCAAGGAAATAAATAACAAGATGACAAGCATGGAAAGCAGAATTAATCTAGCTGAAGAAAGAATCTCAGAACTTGAAGACCAGAACATGGAATTAACCCAATCTGTTAAAAACATAGAAAGAAGACTCAGAAAGCAAGAACAAAGCCTACAAGAGATGTACAATTATATCAAGAGGCTGAACCTACACCTGATTGGTATCCCAGAAGAAGAAAGGGAAATGGAGAACAACTTGGAGCAAGCATTCCAGGAGGTAATCCAAGAAAACTTTCCCCATCTCACTAGAGATGTGACTAGGCAAACACAAGAGATACAAAGAACTCTCACATGATATCAAATGAGAAGACCAACCCCTATACACACAGAAATTCGCCTCCACAAAGTAGGCACAAAAGAAAAAATCCTAAAGGCAGCAAAAGAGAAAGGTCAGACATCCCACTGGGAAAACCAATCAGAATAGCAGCAGACCTATGGCAGAAACATACAAGCAAGAAGGGACTGGAGTCCAATATTCAAAGTTCTCTAAGATAAAGAATTTCAACCAAGAATTTCTTACCCAGCCAAGCACAGCTTCATCAATGATGGAGAATTAAAATCCTTCCCAGACATCTAATCCTTAAGAGATTATGCAGCTTCCAGACCAGATCTGTAAGAGACACTTAAAAAGGTATTAAGCACAGAAGAAAGAAAAAAAAAAAGAATGGCCACATACTTCCCAAGTGAACAGTAGACCACAGAATCAACAGAGAATACAGTGAAACAACAAACTTGAAAACACACACATACATCAACCCCAAAGCCAAAAGAAAACAAACAAACAAAGAAAAAACTTTACAAGATCCTCATGACAGGGATAAACAATCACATTTCAATAGTCAACCTGAATGTGAATGGACTAAATGCACCACTGAAAAGACACAGAATGGCAAACTGGATAAGAAGCCATGTCCCAATTATTTTCTGCATCCAGGAAACTCATCTCATCAAAAGGGACACGCGCATAGACTCAAGGTTAAAGGAGGGAAAACGAGTTTCCAGGCAAATGGATCACAAAAGAAGGCAGGAGTCGCAATCTTGATATCAGACAAAACAATATTTAAGCTATCAAAAATTTAAAAAGATACAAATGGACACTACATAATGATAAAAGTTTCAATCCATAAACAAGAAATATTCATCCCAAGCATATATGCACTCAAAACAGGAGCACCAATATTTGTAAAGCAACTACTAAGTAAACTAAAAAAAGATATTGACTCTAACACTATTATAGCAGGGGACTTGAATGCCCCACTCACAGCCCTAGATAGATCACTGAGCCAAAAATCAGCAAGGAGATCCAGAACCCAAACTTGACACTTTACCAAATGGACTTAATAAATACCTACAGATTATTCCACCCAACAACAACAGAATATACATTCTAATCATCACCACACAAAACATACCTCAAGATCGATCACATCCTTGGACATAAATCAAGTGTAAACAAATTCCATAAGGTTGAAATATTCCCATGAACCTTCTCAGATCACAGTGGAATAAAAATAAATATCAACACCAATAATATTTCCCCAAAGCCCACAATGACATGGACACTAACAGCATGATGCTGAACAACTACTGGGTCAACACTGAAATCAAAGCAGAAATTAAAAGATTCCTGGAAACAAATAAAAATGAAGAAATAGCTTACCAAATCCTCTGGGATGCCATGAAATCAATTCTAAGAGGGAAATTTATATCTCTATGAGCACACATCAAGAAAATGGAACGATCATAAGTTGAGAGCCTAACAAATTACCTAAGGGAGCTGGAAAGAGAAGACCATCAAAATGCCAACTTTAGCAGAAGAATCCAAATGACCAAAAAAGAGCCCAAATACAGGGTCACAGAAGACAAAAATATCATAGAAAACATCAACAAAACAAAAAGCTGGTCCTTTGAAAGAATTAACAAGATTGATGACTCCTAACCAGAATGACCAAGAAAAAGAGAGAAAAAGCCCAAATAAACACAATGAGAAATACAAAAGATCAAATCATGACTAACCCCAAAGAAATGTAAAAGATTATCAGAGATTACCATGTACACTTATATGGAAACAAATTTGACAACCTAAATGAAATGGAGGGTTTTCTGACATCACACAAACCTCCCCAGGTTGAAACAAGAAGGCATTGAGACACTAAATAGACTAATAACAACAACCCAGGAAAACGAATCCATTATACGAAAACTACCTACAAAAAAAAAAGTCTTCAACCAGATGGCTTTCCAGCAGAATTCTACAAAATGTACAAGGATGAGCTGATACCAATCCAACTGAAAGTTTTCCAGGCAATTGAGAAAGACAAAACTCTCCCCAAATCATTTTATGAAGCTAATGTCACACTGATGCCCAAACTGGATAAAGGTCCAACAAAAAAGAGAACTACAGGCCAGTATATCTTATGAACATACCTGCAAAAATTCTTAACAAGATTCTAGCAAATCAGATCCAAAAACACGTCTCAAAAATCATCCACCATAACCAAGTAGACTTCATCCCCAGGATGCAGGGCTGGTTCAACATTCACAAGACCATAAATGTAATTAAATATATCAACAGATGTAAAATCAAGAACCACATTATTATATTAATAGATGCAGAAAAAGTTTTTGATAAAATCCAGCATCCCTTGTGGATAAACACCCTCAAACACCTAGGTATAGAAGGAACACACCTCAAAACAGCAAGTGCCATCTACAATAAACCCAAAGATAACATATTGCTAAATGGACAGAAACTGGAAACATTTCCTCTGAAAACTGAAACAAGACAAGGCTGCCCACTCTCACCCCTCTTGTTCAACATTATGTTGGAAGTCCCAGATAGGGCAATTAGACAAAAGAAGAAATCAAGTTATCCCTCTTTGCTGATGATACGATTCTATACCTTGAAAATCCACGAAAATCTGTCAAACACCTGCTTGTACTGATAAAGGACTTTGGCAAAGTCTTAAGGTACAAAATAAATGTGCAAAAGACCATTGCATTCCTATACATCAACAACAAGCAAGCAGAGACCCAAATTAAAAACACGATTCCATTCACAAAAGACACACACACACACAAAAATGAAATACCTCGGTATCTTTCTAACTGGAGAAGTGAAAGACCTTTTCAATGAGAACTACAAAACACTGCTCAAATAAATCCAAGAAGACACAAACAAATGGAAAAAAAATATTCCATGCTCATGGATAAGAAGGATCAACATTATTAAGATGTCCATCCTACCAAAAACAATCTACAGATTTAACTCAATATCCATTAAATTATCAACATCATTCTTCTCAGACCTGGAAATGACAATACAGAAATTCATATGGAAACATAATCGACAATGAATAGCCAAAAAAATCCTTAGCAAAAGAAACAAAGCAGGAGGTATCACACTTCCAGACTTCAAATTTTACTATAAGGCTACAGTAATCAAAACAGCCTTGTATTGGCACAAGAAATCAAAACAGCCTTGTATTGGTACAAGAACAGGCATATAGACCAATAGAACAGGATAGAGATTACGGAAGCAAAGACTCAATTTCTCAACCATGTGTCTGTTGGCTGCTAGGATGTTTTCCTTTGAGAAGTGTCTGTTCATATCCTTTGCCCATTTTATAATGGGGTTGTTTGTTTTTAGCTTTTCTGCACATTTGAGTTCCCTGTAAATCCAGGATGTTAAGCCCTTGTCTGACCTGGAGTTGGCAAATACTTTTTCCCAGTCTGTAGGCTGTCTCCCTGCTCTCTTGATGGTTTCTTTGACTTTGCAGAAGCTTGTTAGTTTGATGAGGTCCCACTTGTCTATCTTATCTCTTATGGCCTGTGGGTTTCGGGTTCTGTTCAGGGATTGGATGCCAGTTCCAATTTCCATGAGGGTGATGGGATTAATGGTGGTAAATATCTGTCTGGTGATGAGGAGACACCTCTTATCAACAAAGGTGCCTGAACGAAGCATTTTTGTATACCTAACCCTTAACTGTACCCCACAATACCATAATAAAAAATATTGAATATAAAAAATTTTAAAAAATTCTCAACCAACTCGTCTTTGACAAAGTCTCCAACAACCACCACTGGGGAGAGGAGTACCTGTTTAGTAAATAGTGCTGGGAAAACTGGCTGATCACAATTAGAAGATTGAAACAGGACCCCTACCTATCACCATACACAAAAATTAACTGTAAATGGATCAAAAACCTAAACGTAAAACCTCAAACGATAAGAATCTTAGATACGCAGGAGACATCCTTATGGAAATTGGAACTGGCAACCAATTCCTGATCAGAACCCTAAGTGCCCACACCACGATAAATAAGATAGACAAGTGGGACCTCATCAAACTGATGAGCTCTGCAAAGCAAAAGAAATCATCAAAAGAGCAGGGAGACAGCTCACAGAATGGGAAAAACTATTTGCCAATTGTATTCTGACAAAGGTCTAACATCTAGGATCTACAAGGAACTCAAAAGCTCCAAAAGGAAAAGACAAATAGCCCCATTTAAAGTGGGCAAAAGACATGAATAGACACTTCTCAAAAGAAGATACACAGGCAGACAACAGACACATGAAAAAAGTTCTCAGCTTCACTAATCATCAGAGAAATGCAAATCAAAGCCACATTGAGATACTACCTAACTCAGTAAGAATGGCCATCATTAATAAAACAAACCGCAGCAACAGATGCTGGTGAGGATGCGGAGAAAAAGGAACACTTCTACACTGTTGGCGGCAATGCAAACTAGTGCAACTTTTTTGGAAGACAGTGTGGTGATTTCTGAAAGAACTAGAAGTTGACCTTTCATATGACCCAGCAATTCCCCTATTGGGAATATATCCGGAGGAACTCAAATCATTCTACAAAAAAGATACCTGCACACATATGTTTGTTGCAGCTCTGCTCACAATAGCAAAAAACGTGGAACCAACCATGCTGCCCATTGAAGCTGGACAGGATTGAAAAAAATGTGATACATATACACAATGGAATATTATGCAGCCATAAAGGAGGACAAGCAAGAACTTCACAGCAACTTGGATGAATTTAGAATCAATCATACTCAGTGATCTATCACAGAAACAAAGGACGGAGTACTATATGTTCTCACTCATAAGCAGATCTTGAACAATTATAATACTATAATAAAGAGATAGGCAGTGTTCAGAAACTGCTAGGGCAGTGGGGGTGGGATTGACAATTGAGGGAAACTGCCAGGGGAGGGAGGGGCATACCTCATCAACGTTTTATTATAAAGATGTGGGGCACAATTCAGGGTGAGGTATACAAACATTGATTATGCAGGTACCCTTGTTAATGAGGTATGCCCTTCCTTCTCCTAGCAGTTTCCCTCAACTTTCAATTCCACCCCCCTCCCCTGACAGTTTCCCATTACTGCCAAATGCTTTCTTATAGTATTATAATTGTTCAAGGTCCGCTTATGAGTGAGAACATATGGTATCTCTTACTGATGTTTATATTCATGAGAATTTACAATGGGGATAAATATTTTCATACTGTGCTCACGTTAAGAGATCTAGTCACATACATCTTCCCTAGGCCTCCTTGTGTACTGATTTTCCAATCAGGTTCCTTTCTAATCTTTGGGTATTAAGCCAAAATGTTTATTATTGCCTGAGTTTAGGTAGTTCTCTGTATCTGGGCATCTCCTCTTCTGAGTAAAGCAAGTAAAGAAAGAAACCATGTGCAATGCTCTAAATTTTGCCCATTGGAAGGAGCTGCCTCCTTTACTGTATTTCAGAATCTCCCTAGAGTATGGCTATAGTGCTTTAACCACTTTTGGATAAATTGAGCATACAAAAAAACTCAGTCTTTTATTCTTCAGTCATCTCACTCCAGGAAATTATCCATCAGGCAATAGATGACTTTTAAGAGATGGAGACAGAAGGTAAAGTAACAAAAGTAGGAACCTGGGAATCTGAGCTACTTTATCATGCAACATACTTGTGCCTTCAGAGACTCTTCAAACCCAGTCTTATATATACCACTTCAACTTTATGATAGAACACTGTCATGTACTCCCCACTTTATAACTTGGTGGGTCACACAATGCCCCATTTATTGAGGGCAACCAGGATTACAGAGAAACTTAGAAGTCATGGACAAGTGTCCAGTCTCTATTAGTTCCTGGTGATAAGCCAGAAACTGATCTCAAAAGTAGAATAATTATCTTCAGAAGATGGCATGACTTTGTTTTAAAATCCTACACCTATTAAGTGTAGGATTTTCAACTTTAGAGATTTTACAAAAGCGCCATACACATACTCATCTACCATAGACAAATCAAGGATCATTGAGTCAGCTGGGTCATAAAATCCAAATATAAGAGCAGCTTACACAGCATCTTAGGCCTGTGACAAAGCCTTCTCTGGCTTTAAGCCCCACTCAGATCTGGTATTCTACCCTATTACTCCAGAAATGGAGATAGATGGCCTCAAAATACAAAGAGGCACACTAGGAATTTTGTACATATCTTTCTTAGTAATTAGTAGTATCATGTGTACCAATTTCTCCTTCACGTTGGAGAAGATATTACAGTACAGTCCTAGATATTTCACCAAGCTGGCAAGCCTTTGAATGTTAGTGAAATTATTTTTCAACCTCTGGCACAACTGCTTTTCCCAAAAGGCTTAAGACATTTGCCACTTCCTGATCCTGGTTGCTATCAGCCTGGTATCAATATGGTGGTCTCATTAAATAGAGAGGTGATCAATGCTCCTGTAGATAAGATTATGACCAAAGGCTGGAGTACTGATGCAGCCCTGAGAGAAGACAGTAAAGACCTATTTCTAGCTTTAGAGACTGAAAGCAATGCATTTCTTTCTGTTTTTTCTTTCTTTCTTTCTCTCTCTTTTACTAACATATACGAAGAAAAAATTCAAAACACCAATAATTACATACCAGTTATCAAGGGTTGTGTTTCTGCGCTCCGGTAAATAAGTCACATCTGGAACAACAGCTGGAATTGGCATCACAACTTAAGTTCAAAACAATCCATTGCAATTCCTCAAGATCTGTCCGTGTTTCTTGTTTTGCTCAAGAAAAATAGGTGAGGTTGGGTGGAAATGTGATAGAAACCAAAACCTCTGCATTTGTTGAGTCTTCAGTGGTGGCATCTTGTGGGGAAACATCTCTAAGACCTCATGTGTAAACTGCAATTGCAGCTGTCTTCACGTCATCCATTTCTGCCTTCCTTGTGGATACCCATTTGGACAGAGCAAAGATATAGACAGGTATTCTGGTGTCACAGCCTCAAGCCCCTTTCCCATCTGGTCCATTCATTCATGAAGGTTCATAGGAGTAGCAAAAACATGAGAAACTTAAGCCAAAGCACTAAGATAAAAACAACATTTCAGGGAATATAATAAGAAAGATCTAGTCTTCCTTTCACACACGCTAAATAAAGTAAAAAGCAATGCAGCATACCCAGACTAACTATATAATTTATTAGCAAGATATTTTAAGAGTGACAAGGTATGCTATTCATAATTATGTTGGGACAGCATGCATAAACACTAGCTGCCCCAGGCAACCTAGACATATGGTCATGAGGTGACAATCACCTGTGACACACCTAGCTTATTAGGTAATATTTGCAAGATGGGCCCTGAGGGGGTGAGAGCCAGGAAATTATCTCTTCCCTGTGACCTACTTATTTATTTATATCCCTTGACATATAACTGCCTGTATTGTCTTTGAAGAAAGGACCCCTTTTTCCCTCACATTTTCCCATCACTTTCATATGTCTCTCCTTTAATTCATGTCTCATTAAACTTCTTTTATGTTTTATTTTTTCCATTTTGTTTCTCTCTTATACTTCCACAAACTCAATTTCCTATTTTATCCTCCCAAGTATTCTTTAGAGCTATGACCGACACTTTTGAGGTTAAATTTTATCATCTGAAGCACAAAATTGCATTTTTTAAAAGTAAGTATTAATTTAGGTCTTTTATTTCCCAGGTATAAGATTAAAGAGACACAGTATAAGTCCTCAAATTATACAAAAGAGAAATATTAACACTACCAGACTTTCTCATATCTTGAGAATGCTGAATTTCTTAAGGAAAAATACTTTGGGAGTTAAAATGACCTTAGTAGTCACCTTGTGCAGCTTATGTTCTAAAACACTCAATTTCTGGCATCTTACCTTAGAAGAATCAAGCAAAAAGGGACCACATTTAAGCAAGCAGATTTTAACTGACACAGCATACTTTTAAGGGATTGCCAGCTCTGTAACATGAACCATTTGTCTAGGGATTGCCTTGTTGTTTCATTACCTGGGGGACTCAGATTCAAATCAGAGTTAGAACCTTAGAAAGTAACAGAACTGTACCATGTGGAGAGGCAACCAATCCTGTAAGGGGATGTGCAAAGGTAAAATTTAGTTCATGCAGTCTCTGTATATAAATCAAATTCAGTTTTCATACTGCTAGCTTGCATGAGCTAATTGCTTAATCTTCAAATTGAGAGCGGAGGCAGGGCTAAAAGGCAAAATGTAGGAATAAAAGTGTGCAAAGCCTCAAAAAATACATCATGCCATCTTCCCCAGTGCTGAAACTTTTTCATGTATTGTCAACAACCCCATGGAATGTGGTCTTCGATGTCTGAAAGATAACTTTTTAATTAAAGTCACCACCAAACACTTCCTTATACTTTAATCAGTTAAGTTTTTCTTTAAAGTAAAGAATAAAGTATAGTTTTGTGGAGTTTTTTCTCAAGTCATTGTGGATGCTTTTTTGCTTTTGTATTTTTTGATCAATTTTCGCTATCTATTATGGTTTTGAAAGTTCTGTGAAATATTTAACATATAATTTATCTCGCCTAATCACTCTTATAACTGCAACAATATTTGGTCATTATCTATAAATAAGTGTCATAAATAAGTTAAAAAACAACAGAGGCTGGCATGGGAACCCTTTTATACTATTGGTGGGAGTGCAAACTAGTGGTGGTGATTCCTAAAAGAACTAAAAATTGACTTCCATAAGATCCAGCAATCCTTCTCCTGGAAAAAACCCAGATGAACATACATCACCCTACCAAAAACACATCTGCACTCACGTGTTTATTGTTGCACTACTCACAATAG
>CAUYQG010024296.1:0-16007 GCA_963574415.1 Tarsius wallacei | reverse complement strand
ATTAATGTTTCTATGCTTGTAGATCTGTCTGTGAAAATCAGAGAATGGGTTTGGCAGAAAACAGGGAGACTATAAATGAAACCTAAGTACCTAGTAGTGTATAACTGGCACCCTGAGGGAGGTTTGGGGGGAAGTTTTTATTTTGTTCATCTATGTCTTTGAACATTTCAGTCACTGTTAATTTTTTTTTTTTTTTTTGAGTTGGAGTATAACTATGTCACCTAGACTGGAGTGCAGTGGCCGCTCCCGGCCACCGCAGCCTCCACCTGCTGGGCTCCGATGGTCCTTCCGCCTCAGCCTTCCAAGTAGCTGGAACTACAGGTCCGCGCTACCACGCCCGGCTAATTTTTTGATTTGTTGTAGAGATGAGGTCTCGCCAAGTTGCCCACGCGGGTCTCGAACCCGGGGGCTCAGGCAATTCACTCACCTTGGCCTCCCAAAGCACGGGATTACAGGCTGAGCCACCAAGCCCAGCCAGTCACTGTTAATTTAAAGTCTATGTCTAATAACATTGATATCTTGGTTAGCTTTTGTTCTGCTTCTATTTTTTTTTTTTTCCTTCCAGGTCTTGCTTTGGGTAATGAATATTGATTGAATGATGAATAATATATGTGAAGTTACAGTGTCTCTGAAATAAATGTTATTTTTTCTCCAGAGAGTGTTTATCCTAACCTCTGGCAGGGAGCAATGGGAAAGATCACCTCCATCTAGTTAAGAACTGAACTGGCATGAGATTGCTTTCAAGTACTTGAAAGACTTGTTCTAACACTGGTTCAATGGCATTTCTCAGGAATAACCCTGCAGAGATACAAATAAGGGCTTGCATTGTTATCGAGGTCTCCTTCTCTTTGTGGGTCCTGTTTTCTTGATTGATTGTCTCTCTAGAACTGAATCTCTGCTGTGATATTCAACAGCTTTCTTCTTGGCTTCATATCCTTGTGTTCTATACAACTCTATGAACAAACGTCTTGAGGCAAAACCCAGTGCTAGTGACAGGCTTGCTTCCTCTGTGACTCCCTCCTCCTTTTCGGACCTCCATCTCTCAGTCCTGACTCCCTCGGCAACCCCAAACTCCAAGGTTCACTTCTCATCCCTGTGAGTTCTCTTAAACGTCTCATGACATCCCCATACTTGCTTTCTACTTGACTTCTCAGCCTTTTGACTCATGCCAGGAATGGGCAAAGGCCCTGGGGAAAACAACAACACCCAGAAAGTTAGACTCACTTCGATGATATTTTCTTCTCTCTAGATTCTAGACCCTCAAGTCCTGGTTGCCTCAGAAACTCTCTGAGGCCTTTGAACAAATTTCTTTTTAAATTTAATCTGGCTTATCTGGTTGATTTTAATTGGATAAATTGCCTGCTGCAAGCTTTTCCAGTATAGCCAGAATAGAAACAGAAATCTCTTCATGCAATTTGGAAATGCAATTTTCAAAAGGAGTTAAGAAACAAATGCTTATTTCCCAGGTGTCCAATTATTTTGACCAAGGTTATGTTTTTCAATTACAAGCTAAAATACCCTGGCCTCTTTAGCATATTCTCAGATACTTTTTGCATATTTTTTATACCTTTCAACAGAAATTTCTCTTGTGCCATTTCTCCTGGGCAAAGAGTGACATTTTCTGTCTCCTTGTGTTACCCAGTCTCATGTCTCTTTCAATGCACACCAGTGACTTCAAGTAATAAATGAGAAGGACAGGAACATATCCAATTGTGTTTTACAGAACTCCACAATGTTAATTTCGATTATATGTAAAACGTCTTTAGGATCACAATGAAGTTTATTACCTGAATTTTCCTACATGTAAGACATTTTTGGGGGTGGGGTTTCTCAGAATTTTAATATACTATTTTGAATATCAGAAAAATATATATAGTTTACAATATTTCTTAAGCTTATGTGATCAGGGAATCCTTTTCCATAAAGTATTTTGGAGGTCAAGCAGACTGGGGAAAATATCTAGAAAATATATTCTTAAACACCATCTACACTATATATTTATGGACTACGTTAACCTAAAAAGTAGCAAGGGCTGAAATTTCCCCCACATGTGTAAGCTGACACTTTAGTTGGCAAAACTTTAGTAAATAGAATATTTGTTTAGCTGTAAGTGAATTTTTGTAGCTCATTATTGTTTTTAAGCTAAATAGCATTTGTAAATATGCATTGACACTACCTTTCAAGTAGTAATTATCCATGAGATGTTAGTTTCCTTTAGTTCATAATTTCTTTTGAACCATGCAAAGACCCTGTGAAATAAATAACACATTTATTTTAAATATAAGCAAATTGAGGTTTAAAAAAGTTAAGTAACTCTTTAAGTTTAAAGAAGTATTATCTGGCAGAGTTGAGATGTGATCTAAAATAAATACATAAATAATCTGGATCTCACAATCCCAGATTAAGAAGTACTGGAAAAGAAAAACAAATAGGTTTGGGACCAATCATGCCAACATTGTATCTCTTATTGTGAATTCAAATTTTTATCTCTTTTCTCAGTATCTTTAGTAACTCCTGAGGGAGAAAATTCTATGTACATCTAGATGGTAATTGTACACAATACTATATTACAGGTAATGCTTTAATAATTCTTATTTTACAAGACAGTGTTTTAAACAATTTACACATACATATTAACTCATTTAATCCTCATAATCATTATGATGGCATTACTAATAATTGCTGCTACAGGAATCACTATCAATTATTGGATATTTATTTTGTGACAGGCCAGAATTTTTTACATTAATTTTTTAAAAAATAGTTTTGGTCTGGGTTCTAAGTGTACCCACCACCTGTGTGCATTGTACCTGATAGGTGATTTTTTTGTTCCTCCACCCCTGATTTTTACATTTTTACAGGTTTTTATGATCCTTACAATAAGTAAATGAAATTAATTACTTTTGCCATCATGATACTGCAGATTGAGAGTTAAGTGGATATATGAGTGTCACCTGATTAGTGATTCCAATCCAGAATGTATGATAGCAAGCCAGTATTTTTAATCACCATACTATACTTAGGCTAAGCCTTGAGAATTGTGATAGTGGAAACAACAACAACAAAAACAACTGTAAAGCACTACTTAAATTCTATTCCTTTTTATGTTTTCTCATTTAAAGTCTCATAAAAGATTGATGACCAGCACCTTAAGCAATTATATTGTTTTGTGCTGTTATGGTTAAATAATAAATGTTATGAGACCAAGATAGAATTAATCATAATAGCAAAAATATGTCTCAAGAGAAGACTTTGCAATCTTTTATTCTGGCAATATTGCAACAAACTCCCTAAAGATAATAAATATAATTTATTTCTGGCACTGGTAAGCATAGGATTCATTTGAGAATGGCAAGTTTGGGAGAGATGGATTGAGTTTATAGCTATAGAAATGATAGCATAGTGTTCTTTGCATTTATATTTGGGAGATTAAGTCACTGTTCCCTCATCACCATTCTCCCCTATCTCCAGTCAGTTTAGAAAAGAAGATAATGTTTTTACTAAGAATTTAATCTCTAGGAAGTGCCCAGGTCAATGCTTTATCTTTGGGTAGCTAAAAGCAGACATTAAGAAACTCCAGAAATGCACAAATATAAGACAAGGTTGCTTCTTAAAATTTTTACTCTCAGAAAAGTTTGTACTAGATTTTGTTCTTGTCTTCAGTTATCTGCTGTCCTCCCTGTGAGAGGATTATACATGTCTACCCTTTGGTCTGTGATTTGAAGTGGCTCTCTATGGGATGAGTATTATTCCCTATCCAATAATGCTGAGCATGACCATGGAATATGAATGGATGTGAGTGTGTGATGTCTAAACTGAAGCTTTCAGTGCTATTGAACAATTCCCGATTGGAATGTATGTCATCGGTAGTGCCTACTTCTCCCAACAAGATCTCAGAATAAAGAAGACACATGGAAAAATAGCATGGAACTGACGAATAATGGGAATAACAGACCCTATTATTATAAGCCATTGACATTGTAATGTTATTAACTGCTGCAAAACCCAGCAGAAGCTGACTAATATAAAATTATCTTATATGCAAGTTCTTATGAATACTTTCATGTATAGGGTGTGTGTTTTAAGGACTTAATTTGAACCAATAGGTACTATTTAGTAAAACAAGCAAACAAACAAAAAACATTTCACCAAGGCTGCTCATAGACATCTCTAGGATTCTCATCAGTGAATTGATTTGAAAAGAGACACAGAAACTTAGCACAAACTTGTAAATTATTTCTAAAGATATAAACTCACCATTTCAAATATTAAATATCATTATAAGTTGGCATTTTGGAAAATTTCAAAGATCATGGTAAAAAGCATTACATTAGCAATAACTACAAAATTAAGAAGTGATACCCACAAGATTAATGAGGTAAATAGCATCAACTATATATCATTAAGCAAATAGTTACTTTTCACTAAAAACAGCATTTTCAGTGGGGAAAAAAAACCGAGCTCAGATTTTTAAAAAATGGCATATCTCAAACAACTTAGAAGGAAAGAAGGAATATGCTGTATTCTGGAAATCTGTGTTAGATGACTCCAACATTGACTCCAGTGATAATAGCTATGATAATACTGAAGTTGCATATGAAATTTAGACTTATCAACTATGGCCTTGATTATAGTAGTTCTGAAAATTGTATTTCTCCCTTGAGTGATGGAAGATATGTGTGTGTGGTGGGGGGGGGGGGCTTGTGGAGGTATAAAAATTCAGTTTCTTTCTTGACAAATCAGAACTTTATGCTGGTGAAGACATTTTGAAATAATCTTATTCTATAGGATTTGGAGTCCCAAAATCCACTCTGGATTGTTTTAATGAAGACCTTGGGGATTTCTCCTAGACTGGGTAACTTAGACTAGGGGAAGTATACTTTTAGGGGAAGATGAGAAATCATAGAACAAAAGTAACATTTTTAGGTAAAGGATAAAACTTTCTGAAACATGGATGGTGATTTCTATGTGAAAATTTGCAAATGGAGCAGAAAATGGAAAAACCAGGTTGAACCCATTTGATATACCTCCGAATAGTTTATACTACCTATGTGAAACAGCCTCCAGACCTGCCTTATCCCTGTAATACCTGATGTTTTCTGAAGGAGATAGTTGATCTCCCTAAAGTGGACAATGGTGATCAGGCAGAAGCTCATATGAGCTTCTTCCTTATTCTCTTGCCCCTTTTATTCGACTTCAATTCTACAGTAGTCTAAAAAAATAAAAGGATAGTCTTTTATTTAACCTAGACGGCCTGGCAAACCATGCTGAGGTGGCAGGTAGAGAATCTCACTTCCTTTCCATTCCTTTACAAGTTTCCTCCAGGAACTGAGGAAGTAGAAATCAAACCCCCAAAAGTCTTTTCTACATTGGCTTAAAATCCTGATGTACCAGAATTTGGAGTCAGCAAAAGTTCTATAAATCTGGCAATGATTTAGCTTGTATTGTGAAAATCTAAAACGTGGAATCAGCATGAGAAATATTTATGTCCAGCCATCTTCTCAAAACACATGTACACACAGGTCAGCTTATTGGAAGGGCAAATATGCTTCAAATATCCATGTGTGATCTTGGTCTTGCATTTGCTCCTTCAGATTGATATCTTTAGTCTCTTCAAATTACCATTCCATGGCATGATTCCAAACCCTCAGAATTCTTAATGGATATTGTAGCATATTGAATTGTGTCTTCCAAAAAGAGAAGTCCAAGTCCTAACTCCCTGTATTGTGAATGTTACCTTATTTGGAATTATGGTCTTTACAGATATAATTTTAGGATCTCAGGACAAGATTATCCTGGATTTAAAAAGCGCTAAAGGAAGCAGTATACTGACTGATATTTTGTACCATACTTCCTTTAGAACTTTTATAATCACAGTTTCACTTCCCTATAATATAATATGCTGATTATGTCTTTCTTCTTTTTGCAAATTCATTGGTCACAATGTTTATTTCTTGGCTACCATCATTTGATATAAAATTTTCTTGTGGTGTGTTTATGGCATGCTTAGCAAATTACCATTTAGACACTTATTAAAGTTTTACGATGCAAAATTGGGCTTTAATGATTTATTACACCATGATCCTATAAGGAGGATTGAATGCTTTCTGGTTATGTGATGGAAAGTTCCCAGTAGTATTTGCTTGCACTACAGAGAGGGAACTTTCAGAAAATTCTCAAGGACACCAGTGTTGAATGAAATTATTCATGACAATTTCATTTAAATATGTAATTCCATAAAAGTTTTAAGCATACAAGTCCATGACCATAAAGTCAAAGCAAATGATAAAATTCAAAATGGAAGCCGGGCTCGGTGGCTCAGCCTGTAATCCTGCGCTTTGGGAGGCTGAGGTGAGTGGATTGCCCGGGCCCGCGGGTTTAAGACCTGCCTGGGCAACTTGGTGAGACCTCATCTCTACAATAAAATCAAAAAATCAGCCGGGCATGGTAGCGCATGCCTGTAATTCCGGCTACTTGGAAGGCTGAGGCGGAAGGATCACCGGAGCCCAGCAGGTCGAGGCTGCGGTGGCCGGGAGCAGCCACTGCACTCCAGTCTGGGTGACAGAGTAAGACTCCAACTCAAAAAAAAAAAAAAAAAATTTTTCAAAATGAAACTATAAGTTCATTAAAATTTAAATAAATCTGAAGCTAAATTGTCAATTTTTAATTTACTAGGAGAAATGTATTTACATATTCTATGTTTCACTTGGGACTTGTGTGATTTTTTGGATTTTGAGCATGGTGAACCAGCAATTAAATCACCTTCATTATTATTAATGTTACTTTTCAATTTATCAGTTACTTTATTTTAAACTACTAATCCATAATTTTAATTAAGTCAATTTGCTATTCTATACTAAAATATTACATCATAATAAAAACAACTTTATCAGAAATTACTTATTGTTCAGTTGCTATCAAGCTTTCTACAAAATAAATAATTTTAATTGAAATGGTCTGCTTTGTCATTTTTGTTTTTATTGGACAGTATTATTACAATTAGTTACTTCCTTTGTATTATATTTGTTAGAGTGTTTGCTAGAAATGACTGCTGAACTTATCAAATACCCTTTCAGCATCTATTGATGGCATGTGCATTTATGTGTTGTGTTTGTAGTTCTAGGCAATTTTATCATGCGTAGATTTATACAATCACCAACACAATCAAGATGCAGAACTTTCTCATTATCACAATGATCTCCCTTTATAGTGGTACCCACTCCTATTTCTGTCCCCTGGCGATTACTAATCTGTTCTTTATAATTTTGTCATTTCAAGAATGTTATATAGATGGCATCATACTGTATGTAATCTTTTGAGGCTGAATTTTTTTTCACTCGGCGTAATGCCCTTAAATCCATTCCAAGTAGTTGTATTTTGTGCAGTAGCATTCCATTATATTGATTTGCTACAGTTTGTTTAATAAGTCTTTCACGGAGGGCACTTGGTTTTCAATTTTTGATGATTTTACAAATAAAGTCTTACAAATATCCTAAAATGTGTGCAGGTTTTGTGTGGACGTGAGGTTTTGGTACCTTGCAATAAATGCCCAGGCATGTGACTGTTGTCATATAGTAAGGGTATGCTTTGTTTTACAAGGGCATTCTAAACTATTTTCCAAAGCAGTATTACCATTTTACATTCCCACCAAGGATACATCAAAAATCTAATCTCTCTACCTCCTCTCTGACATTTGGTATTGTCACTATTTTCTATTTTGCCTGCTTAATATTTATTTGTATTACAAATTACTTTTAAATTTATATTGCTTAGTGGCAAAAGATTTTAAATATATTTTCATGCATATTGTTATAACCTATCATCTTTGTTGATACTGCTGAACTTACCACGATATCCTAAGACAACTTGTTAATAAAGCAATACCAAGTTTATTTAAGCTCACTGCGGTACGGGTGGAAACTACTTGATAGGGATTTAGCAGTGTCTCAGAAAGAAGTCAGAAGTAGGATATTTACAGGGCTTTGATGTCTATGTTCCTCGGTTTAGGCAGCTCTTTAAAAATAGAGAACTGATCGTGATTGGACAAGTTTTAAGATAACAATAGTTTTGGATTGGTAGACCCAGAACAGTAAGGGCCTTGTAGCAAGTTTGGTAAGCAAAATGTCATTTTGTAAGCAAACTGCCCAGCTCAGTAGACTCTGTCTTTGATAAATAGCTCTGGGGCATTTAAAAAAGCAAACAATAAAATTATTTATTGGTTTGTAGTTTTCTCTTTCCTGGGCAAGGCTTTCCTGGAATAGATAGCCAAGTCATGTTGACATAGCTGATCTAGTCTTATCTAAGTCACGCTGACACAGATGGTCTCGGTTCTCAATTATGAATTATGCTAGACGTTTTTTGTTATTTATCTGCTCTTGAGTGTGCAGGATAAACCCAACTTGTCCATAAGGTATTTTACTCTTTTATAAATTATCCAATTTTATTTTCAAAACTGTAATTGGAATCATTGCATATCTCATAAGCGCAGATGATCTATACTTTTCTTTTTTGCCATACCATTTTGTCAGATTTTGGTATTAAAGTTGTGTGGTCTTCCAAGTATGAATTAAGCTCTTCATTTTGTCAACATTTTGCCCATTTTAAATAACCGTGAATGTATCCAGGATTAGATGAATCAATTTATAAACTCACCTCGTCATTGAGTCTGTTTTTCATAAAAGATTTGTATTTACCTTTCCGATTTATCCAGAGCCATAACCTATTCATTTTTCCCATTTCTTCTAAGCCAAATATTCTTGCTCTGGTCCCTTTTGCTTTGCTTTTTAATATCCTTTGCTCCTTTATTATCTGTGCCCTCATGCTGGCTCCTCCTTCTCCCATTATAACCTGATTTTAGGATAGACACAGTTATCATTCTGAAGAGAATTTATAAAGTCAGGTAGGACAGGGTTGACTTTCCCATGTGTACAAGCTGTGGACTGTGTAAAAACAGAAAATCCAATTAAATTCGCTAAATGTCCATTTTTGTCATAAGTAAATGCAATATATATTGTGGGGCAGCACACAGGCTGTGTTTTCAGGACTGAGGCACCCCTGACCCCATTTGCTGATGACTCACAGCTGAATTCTTTTGCAGAAATTGCCCTCAATTAGAGGGAATCTCTCAGCCCAAAATAAAAGAATAGACTGTTGATATAATACAACTACTTGGAATGGAATTAAAGGGCATTATGCTGAGTGAAAAAAAAAATCCAGTCTCAAAAGATTACACACAGTACGATGTCATTTACATAACATTCTTGAAATTATAAAATTATAGAGAACAGATTAGTAATCGCCAGAGGGACAGAAATAGGAGTGGGTACCACTATTAAGGAAGATCATTGTGATAATGACACAGTTCTGCATCTTGATTGTGTTGGTGATTGTATAAATCTACACATGATAAAATTGCTTAGAACTACACACACAACACACAAACACACATGCCATCAATACATGCTGAAAGGGCATTTGATAAATTCAGCAGTCATTTCTAATAAAAACTCTAAGAAGATATAATATAAAGAAAGTACCCAATTATAATAATACTGTCCAATACTGTCACTGTGCAGACACAAAGTCCTGCCTTCTTCGCCTTAATTCAGAGCAAATCTGAAGGGTAACCCAGCTCTGAAACTTCTCCGGAATCAGCTGAGGACTCTGTTGCAAATGCCTCAGAGTGGCAATTTCTCCAGGAGCACTCGCCAGTCAACTTCTTGCTGGTGAGTCTTCATCTCAGAATGTGTGTCCTGATGCCAGGAGTGATGGGTCACACCTGTAATCCTAGTACTTTGGGAGGCAGAGGTGAGAGGATCGCCTGTGCACAGCGGTTCGAGACCAGCCTGAACAACATGGTGAGATCTCGTCTCTACAATACATCAAAAGAATTAGCCAGGCGTGATGACCCATGCCTGTGGTTCCAACTAATTGGATGGCTGAAGCAAAAGGATCGCCTGAGCACAGCAGGTCAAGGCTGCAGTGGCTGTGCGCATGCTACTGCACTCTGGGTGACAGAATGAAACTCTGACTCAAAAAGAAAGAAAGAAAAAGAATATATGTCGTGTCTCACCCAACTAAGTCAGCAAAATTGGTGTAATATTAATGTCTACCTCTTAAAGCTGTTGTGCATATACAATGAGGTGTTTGACACACAGTGTTTGTAACATAAACACTTAACAAATGTTAGTCATTATTTTATAATAGAATTGTGAGAAAGTCGACTCAGACTTTTGGCTAAAACCACAGAGCTCAGGATAATAGCTGCGACATTTTTATGCATTTTAAAGACAAGTGCTAGACACATCCACACAGTGCTTAAAAGATATGGAAACAGGTCTTGCCTCATTTTATCATCATCATCATCTACCTTCCACTTTTGTAAAGGCTAGAGATTTTAAAGGAGATAGTTTCAAAAGAGTGTTTAGAAGTGTAGACGTACTTGGCATGGCACTCTGTTCCCCACTCCAAGCATACACATTAGGCTGTGAGAAAGACCCACAAGAAACTTCCATGTGTCCCTGGAACATCAAGGACATCATGAGCAAAGAAACTAGCACCCACTTTTCACAGAAAGAAGACAGAAGGAAAGAAGTAGCTAGATCTGCCTGAGATGGCCAGGCAAGGCAAGAGCAGAGTAGAACCCGAAGGAACTCAAATCATTCTACAAAAAAGATACCCGCACGCGTGTTTGTTGGAGCTCTATTCACAAGAGCAAAAACATGGAACCAACCATGTTGCCCATCGAAGCTGGACTGGATAAAGAAAATGTGGTACATATACACAATGGAATATTATGCAGTCATCAAGAAGGAAAAATATATGGACTTCGCAGCAACTTGGATGGATTTGGAGTCGATCATACTCAGTGATCTATCACAGAAACAAAGAACAGAGTACCATATGTTCTCATTCATAAGCAGACCTTGAACAATTATAATACTATAAGAAGGCGTTTGGCAGTAATGGGAAATTGTCAGGGGAGGGAGGAGGGATTGGCAGTTGAGGGAAACTGCTAGGGGAGGGAGGGGCATACCTCATCAACAGGGGTAACTGCATAATCAATGTTTGTATACCTAACTTTGAATTGTACCCCACATCTTTATAACAACAAAAAAAGAAGCAGCACTTCTACCATACGGTGGGCAATGAGACATTTATCACCAGCGGAAAAGTAACTGCCACAGGGCACAACTGTGTCCATCCATCATGGCGGTTTGCCTACACGGGTAGGATGATGTGAGTAGTGGCACTAATAGACCCAGGACTTGGAGAAGAAGCCTACAAGGATTTAGCCAAAAACTGTAACACCTCTTTAGGAAACCAGGCAGTGTGAAAGGTCGTTTCAGAATAAGTACCCAAAATGTGCCCTTGAAAGGTACTAGCCTCGTGAAAGGTGGTTATCTGCCGTGGGAGAAATAATCAACAGCCAGATCATAATGACCCCCTATTTGCTCGAGTACTTGTTCCTAAGATTCAGTCCAGGAAGAGACAAGAACAAGAGCATGAGGGAGTTGTGGTAGCTTTAAAACATATCAGCATTGCTTTTTTTTTTTTTACGTTCTTATTTTCAAAAGGTAGCATCTGATTTCCCCAGTCTTAAAATGGACCATATGTATTATTAAACTAAAGTTTCGGATCTGTGCTTTAGTTGAGATTCTATTTAACGTGATATATATGCATTGATTTAAAAAAAACACTCAACTTTTAGCCCTTTCTTAAATAAGAAAATTAATCATGCTAAATTTATTAGAGTGGATCTATTATTATTACTTCAGTTATATTTTTTCATTTTCTATTTTCTTGTTTCATTTTTCTTCCTATGTGTTGTGTAAAATGGAAATTTTTGTTTATCTGGCAAAATGATGTTCTTTAGATGAATTTTTATCCTACTTATGGTAATATTAAATTCTTAATCAAACATTAAACCTATATTTCAGAATATAACAACATTGAAGATGAAATTGTCATTTGATTACATGGAGATGATGAAAATATTAGGCACAATTGAATGTCCTTTTTTTCTGTCATTCATAAATAAGCTTGTCCTCCACTTCAATTACTATATTTTTTTCACAGTGCTGATTCTATTTTTATGATCAATATTACCTAATTTTTATTATGGCCCTTTTTTCCTTACTTTAAATTTTTTCTTTAACTAGGTTATATTTATTTGTTATTGCAAGGTGTCTTATGTTCTATTTTTCCCTGCTTTATATTAGCTGCATTTTATTTTACTTTTTTTATGATCCCAAATAGAAAAATGTCTAAAATGTACTTCTGATTCATGGACTAAATATGTCTCAAACATATGCAATTCCCATATCTCTTGTACGCTTTGTTCAAATCCTTCTTTCATTTCATGGAATCTTTTTTAAAAGTTTTGATATTTTTGTAATAGAAAGCTGGCTCAGATATTTCCTTTTGCCTTCAATTACTAATAAAACTTCAAAGCTTTAATAAATACATAACTGGCACATTCTAAAAGGAGTTTCTAGATACATCTCTGCAGGGCTGGTTTAACTGTTTGGTAGACGCATCCTATGATGCCCCCGAATGTGTCATGCCAAACCTTGTGTACTCCTCTGCCCTTAAATTCAGGTGGAATCTATGACTTGCTTCTCAAAAATATAATGAGGCAAAGGTGGTGGGATGTCACTTCCTTGATTAGGTTATTTGTCAAAGTGATTGAAAGTCAGTTATGTAACTTATATATACGTAGATCAGACTCCATTTTTAAGATTCCCATTCAGTCAACTGCAGAGAGATACTCTTCTGATAGCTCTAAAAAGGTAAACAGATATAGCAAAAACTACTTGTGAAGAGGGTCACATAGCAAGGAGCTGTGGGCAATTACTAGTACCAGATGGCAGCCTCCAGCCTATAGCCAGTAAGATGCTGGGGCCCTCATACAGCTGCAAGGAGTTATACCAGCTGCATGCATGGGCATGGAAGCAGATTTTTTCCTAATTGAGTCTCCAGGTTAGAACACAGCTTAATCAGCATCTTGATTGTGGTCTTGTACAACCTTGAGTCAAGGATCTAGTCAGGCTATGCCTGGGTACCTGACCCACAGGTAACTATGAAATAGTAAATACATGTTATTTTTAAGCTGCTACATTTGTGGTGATTTGTTATGAAGCAAAATAAAACTGATGGAATGATTAATACTTCTGTGTTTGCTACTCAATCATCCATCTCCAGCCGTCTTTACCAACATAAAAGAGAAACCAGAAACTGAAGGGATTATTAAGATAGTGTGATATAACCCTATTACTGGGAGTGAGCTTTGGGTTTTATCCTCCCTTCTTTATGAGGGAGAAGAGATATTCAAACATTCACTCAATCCAAGGCAAGTGAGAGGAGCTCCAAGAAAATGACTTACAGAGATTTACGTTTCTGGAGAACTAGACTAACTGATCCACCCTGTGGTAAGAGATTTTTGTAAGAATGTTTTGTGCATTACTGGAATTTGGAGATATGTATGAATAAAGACTTCAATTTTAACTTGTCCAAGTCTCTAAACGTCTGGTTTCTGTCCACTGTAGTTCAGAAAGATGGGATTTGAGAGAGAAACCAGTAGTATCAGACAGCCGGCTGATCATTGGCAAGACAAGAATCTCTAAGTTTCCACAGAGGCTATCCATCATTTTGCCATTTTGAAGAATACCAACCCAAGACTGTGGTTGGCCAAAATGAGGAAGACGGAATGGTTTGAGGTAGTGAGGTATACTTTTAAGAGGGGAACTGATGTGGGAACTAACTGTGAAGGGTCACTGAGGAAACTTATCCCCCAGATTGGTAAACACTGCAATGCAGAAATTCATATGGTGCTTCTAAATAAACCCATAGATGCATCACATAAGACAGCCCCTGTCAGAACTTGTGTGCCTACCACAGAAGACATTGACAATATTACATCAATATCAGTGATTTAGGACTTTCTCTCTCTTTCTCTCTCTCTTCAATGAAATCTCCTTCTACTAACTTGGCTCTGGAAGATCAAACAGCAGGAGGAATTGAAGGACAAATGAATAAACTTTTTTTTTCCTTTACCTAAATTCCCTAAGAGTCAGTTAGGAATTGAGGTGGAAAAAAAAATTTTTATTATTGTGGGAGTTTGTTATTTTTAAGTAAAACTTGAAATTTTTTTAACTCTGTGAGTGATCAGAAAGAAATGGAATTTGTTTTTGGTATCACCAAGGGACAGAGTAAAGGAAAGCAGTAAGACAAAATTAAAGGCAGTATTTGGACAAAAATAAAAATAGTTTTTCTATTTATTTCCCCAAATTAAGTACAGCCATTAGTGTTATTGACTTGCTTCTTTTCATCTTGTATATTGATTCCTGTGTCAGTGCAGATGTTTTCAGAGCTGCAATTGTGCAAATCCTACCCCACTCACTGTAGGAGGTCTTCTATGCAATCTTTCACTCATGCAGCTTTTATTCTTACAATCAAAAAGTAGAATTCTCTTTTATGTGAACTGAATAAAAAAAGTGGTACATATACACAATGGAATATTATGCAGCCATAAAGAAAAACATATGGACTTTGCAGCAACTTGGATGGATTTGGAGTCTATCATACTCAGTGATCTATCACAGAAATAAAGAACAGAGTACCATATGTTCTCACTCATAAGTGGACCTCAAACAATCATCATATTTTAAGAAAAGAATTGGTAGTAGTGGGAAACTGCTGGGGTGGGGGTAGGATTGGCAGTTGAGGGAAACTGCCAGGGGAGAGAGGGACACACCTCATCAACAAGGGTACCTGCATAACGAATATTTGTATACCTAACCTGAATTGTACCCCACGTCTTTAAAATAAAGAAGAGAGGGGGGAAAACAAACAAGGGTACCTGCATAATGAAAAAAAAAATGAGGTATCTAATTGATGCATGTGAGATATCAGTCACACCAACACATGCTATTTATTGATGAAACGCTACAGTCTTCACCCCATTATTCACACAGTTAATATATCTTTCAAAAATATATTGCTCTTATGTATATAATTCTCCATTTTATTTATGCTAAGTATCATAGATGCACACTGCTAAGAGTATTTCATAGAACAGGTCATTTCTTCTAGTAAATGCTACTAGTCTGTTTACCAGAGTTTTTGTCATCAGCATGTTTAATGGAGATTAAACACTTGTCTTTCTCTCTTTTCTAAGTATCCTAGATAGAGGAGAAATAGGTTTCAGACCTACTGCTTACTCTTTTCTTTCCCCCAGTAATGAGTAGTTACAAACAAAGACAATGGTCAATAAAGATTATATAAATGGGATTTGTACTGTTCTTGTGATTGGTTTATATCTATAATGTTAAAAAAGAAAGATCAGCCTGTAATCCCGCGCCTTTGGGAGGCTGAGGTGAGTGGATTGCCTGAGCCCGCGGGTTCGAGACCCACCTGGGCAAGCAAGACCTCATCTCTACAATAAATCAAAAATTAGCCGGGTGTGGTAGCGCGTGCCTGTAGTTCCAGCTACTCGGAAGGCTGAGGCAGAAGGATCGCCGGAGCCCAGTAGGTCGAGGCTGCGGTGGCCGGGAGCGGCCACTGCACTCCAGTCTGGGTGACAGAGTGAGACTCCAACTCAAAAAAAAAAAAAAAAAGAAAGAGAGTAGAATAGACCGGGAGATGGCAGAGTTTTCTATCATCAATTTAGTTATTACCCTGTCTGAGGAAGATAAGATGGGATATAGTTATGAGCAATATTAACTGGAGAACGTTGCCTCTATCCAGTGGATTTTCCCTATGTTTACTAAAAATTATTATACTAACAGCAAATTTCAAACTTTGGAGCTCTGTTAGTAGTCTTACACTCTACTCAAGGTCTACTCAAGGTAATTCTGATTTTCTATTTTTTTTTTTTTTTTTTTTTGAGTTGGAGTCTCACTCCGTCACCCAGACTGGAGTGCAGTGGCCGCTCCCGGCCACCGCAGCCTCGACCTGCTGGGCTCCGGCGATCCTTCCGCCTCAGCCTTCCGAGTAGCTGGAACTAC
>CAUYQG010024295.1:0-27707 GCA_963574415.1 Tarsius wallacei | reverse complement strand
GCACATAAATTATATAGTATAGTGTGTATACATAATAAGACTTCTTTTCTATATCTTTTATTATAAAGTTAAGAAAAATGAGAATAATATAAAACTAGTGGGAAATTTGACCTTGTTTTTCTTTTTCTTTTTTTTTTTTTTTTGAGTCAAATTCTCACTCTGTTGCCGGGGCTGGAGTGCAGTGGCATGCTCACGGCCACCCCAGCATCGACCTGCTGGGCTCTGACGATCCTTCTGCCTCAGCCTTCCAAGTAGCCGGAACTACAGGCGTGCACTACCACGACTGGCTAATTTTTGTGATTTATTGTAGAGACGAGATCTCACCAAGTCGCCCAGGCTGGTCTCAAACCCCCAGCCTCAGGGGGTTTGGCTTCCCAAAGTGCTGAGATTACAGGCTTGAACCGCCGCACCCAGTGACCATGTTTTTCTGAAACGAATCTATCAACATCTGGTTCGATGGAAGCGGCCACCGTTCTTAGTGAGTTCCCAAGGTGCTTGTCAGAAACATTTGTTCGAGCCGGGCTCAGTGGCTCAGCCTGTAATCCGCACCTTGGAAGGCTGAGGTGAGTGGATTGTCTGATCCCGTGGATTTGAGACTCGCCTGGGCAACTTGGCGAGACCTCATCTCTACAATAAATCAAAAATTAGCCGGGCGTGGTAGCGCGTGCCTGTAGTTCCAGCTACTTGGAAGGCTGAGGTGGGAGGATCGCCAGAGCCCAGCAGGTCGAGGCTGCGGTGGCCGGGATCGGCCGCTGCACTCCAGTCTGGGCGACAGAGTGAGACTCCAACTCAAAAAAAAAAAAAAAGAAACATTTGTTCGAATGTTGCTCTCCGAGTGTTTCAGAACTGAAAACAGCTGCTCACACATGTGTGTGCTGCCCAAAAGCGATGTCATGAATAAGGCGTGATGGTGAACTTCAAAAATGGAATATGCATAGGGTCACAAAGAAAACAAACGCTGCAAAGCACACGATGTTAAAAGATTTTGTGGGGCTGCATGACTCGCTGTCCTGGGCCACATGCGGCTCGTGGGCCATGGGGTGGACATGCCTGCCTTGGGCCATGGCGCTGGAGCGAAGGAAGCAAGGAAGGCTTTCAGGCCCAGACGGCACCCCCTCCTCCGGCTCTCTTCCTTCCACGCTGAGGGTCAGGGCCCGCTCTGCTCCTGCATCCCCGCCCTGCAGTCCAGCCTCATCTTCTCGAGGGACGGGGCAGCTCACCAGCTCATTTGTGTGTGCACATGTGTGCCAGTACAACGTACTCCCTTGAAAACACTTGCAGGACCCCGTTGGACACAGAGTCAGGCACATTCATTCATTCGGCTGAGCAACTCGCGGCCCCCTTGCTTTGTTGCTCTTAGGGACAAGCGTCCTGGCTGAGGGAACGGTAAGCTCAGGCTATGTCAGAAACAGGCTGATTGCTGCCCCCATGGCAGTGAGAAAGACAGATCTGTGAAGAGGTGATGGTAGTATCATGTGGCTGATGCTTACCACTTGGCAACAATAACTACCATCAACATCTAGCACCGTATGCTAGCGAGTATCTGGGTCCCCCAACAGGAAGTCAGCTCCTCAAGAGCCAAGGTTTTGCATTTTTTTGGACACTCAGCGTCTCTAGGACCTCAGAGAGCTACTGGCACACAATAGGTGCTCAACATGGCTTGAATGGACACAGAGTAGGTGCTCATTATGGCATGAATGGACACTGAGTAGGTGTTCAATATGGCTTGAATGGAGGAAAGAATCCTACCCTCGACCCTCTGCTCTCAGGTCCCCTCCCGAGGCAACTGGCTTCATCAGACCCTGGGAGGAATGTGTTATTGATCCATTTTTCTTTATTTCAATAGCTTTAGGGGGTACAAATCGTTTTTGGTCTGGGCTTCAAGGGTACCCAGCCCCACCTGTGCACATTGTACCCAACAGATGATTCCCCATCGCTCCACCCCGTCCCCCTTCCTCCTTCTGAGTCTCCAGTGACCATTACACCGTTCTCTGTCTTTGCAGAGCCTTCGTTTAGCTCCTGCTTGTAAATGTGAGAAATGTGGTACTTGGTTTTCTGTTCCTGCATTAGCTCACTTAGGATGATGATCTCCGATGCCATCCAAGTTGTTGCAAAAGACATTAGAATGTATGATTTAAACAGACCCCGTGTTCTCCGCCAAGCTTTGACTTTGGGGCTGAGGTCTCTGACTATCCCACAGTTTGGGGGGGCCCTGCTTGCTGGGGGGTGGAGGGTGCTGTCACGGTGTCTGTCATCCACTCTGGTCCTCTGAGTCTCAAGGCCCTGGTGCCCTGCTTGATCGTGGCACAAAGGAAGAATCAGGTGCCTCCAGCTAAACTCTGGAGACTGCATTCAGGCTTTTGTGGGGACTTCGCATTTGGGAGACACGCCTGCCATCCCATGGCACGAGGCCCACTCTGTCAGCTCATGGCCAACCTCGATAGGCAGGGGACTTGGCAGCAAATATTCTGTCTGGAGGTGAAGCTGTGAAACCAGAAAGGTGCATGGCCCCAGTGCCCCATGTGTCAGGAGCCTCTGCTTTTGGAGTGGTCTTGATGTATGACCCTTGAACAGGCCTCTGACCCAAGACCAGATGCAGGGTCAGGGACCTGGTATCTACCTCAGAAGAGACATCTTTTTCAGAAATACTCAAGTACCAAATCACCCACACAGAGCGTCTGGGAGTCTGAACTTTCCATCATTTCCTTTATAGACAAAAAAGGCCTGAGTTTTATACTCGGGGCATTTTACAATTTACGAGTACTACGGAGGAAAGAAATTAATAATTGCTAAATATCCATTATCTTTGGTAGATTAATTAGAGAACTATGGTCCAGAAAGTTTGAATGTGCCCAAGACCACACAGCCAGTCAGAGGGTGGTTACTTAATTAGTTTTAGAAAATTAGAGCAGGATCCTTGCCTCCAAACAGACCTCCCAAAAAGGAGGTTTTATCCTGTTTCCTAGTTCCCATTAGGTCTCATTCTGTTTCTGCAGATCAGCTGGGTCAAATGACTTGGGTTCCGAGTGCCTCCCACAAAGCTGAGTACTTCACAGACTCAGAAAATCTCTGCTAAAAAAAAACAACAAAAACAGAAGCAAAAACCGTAATTAGGAACAAACACTTCTGTGAATCAGAATCAGCTTGTTAGGAATGGCATGTTCCCCAATTATCAGTCACCACGATGTCCCCGCCTCAGTTCACGGCCACTGAATTCTTACATGAAAGGCCCAAATCTCTGGAACCAGCATCCACCCTTCTGCCCTGCCACACCTTGTGTCCCATACCCATCGAAGGCTCTTGTTTTATCTGCAGGACACAGATCAGTCGTTCCCCGCCCAGACCTCCTCCGGCCGCCGCCTCCCCCTGGACGCCACCTGGGGCAAGCCTCGCTCAGCTCCTGCCCGGAGCTCTGCGGCCGTTGGCCTCTGGTTTCTGCCTCTTCCTCTCAGCTCACCCCAAACAGCATCCAGGTGAATCCTCCAGGAACCTGAGTCAGACCCCACGGCCCCTGCAGATCCCTGCAGCTCTCCCCTGGCCCATCCTGGGTCTCTCTTCCCTCTTGGGTATTTTTGACAGAATAAAAAGAGTTGAATCCATTTCTGTTCTCTTTTCCTGTTGGATGCTGTCACTATGAATTTTCCCAGATCCCGGAGGAACCAGGAGTCTCTCCAGGCAGTCTCTCCTGGGTGCCATGGCTTCAAGTAATTCAGCTGTCTTCAACTGTCTTCAACTCGAATACACATCAGAGCCCCCAGTGTGGTGGTGGGGGGGTGAGGGGTGGGAGAGGGTGGTAGTTAAAAATACTCGTGTTGAGATCTCATCTCTAAAGGTTCTGAATTGATTGTTTTTAATGAGTGAGTGACTCTTGGCATCAGCATTTTTTTAATCAGCTGTTTTTTGGCTTTTGGGGTTTTTTTTTTTTTTTTTGAGTCAGGGGCTCACTCTGTTGCCCAGGCTGTAGTGTATTGGCATGATCACAACAATCATGGCTCATGGCAACCTGACCTCCTGGGCTCAGGCAATCCTCCCTCCTCAACCTCCCGAGTAGCTGGGACTACAGGCATTCATCACTATGCTCGGCTCATTTTTAAAAAATTTTCTGTAGAGACAAGGTCTCACTATGTTTCCCAAGCTGGTCTTGAACTCCTGGGCTCAAGCGACCCTCCCGTCTCAGCCTCCCAAAGTGGTGGGATTACAGGCTTGAGCCACTATGTTTGGATTTTAATCAGCTTTATTGAGGCATGACTGATATATAAAACCTGCACATATTTCATGTATACATTTCGATGAGTTGGCACATATGTATACACCGGTGAAACCATCACCCCTCAAGGTAACAAATGTATTTATCCCCTCCAAGAGTTTCTGCATGCCTTTTGTTAAACTGCTATTTTGAGGTTTGACTGCCATACAAGAAGCTGTAGATATTTAATCTACACAGCTTGGGCATCAGGATTGTTCGGGTCTGGACAGGGTAGGGGTGGATGGATGGAGAGAGAGGAGAGGTGCAGGGAGGCGCAGTACCACCGGAGCCAGCAAGCCGGAGGTGCGCGCTGGCAACCCAGAGATCCGAGTAAATGCAAAGAATTGCAACACACAGAGGTGAGAGAAGAAAAGATTTATTTAAGAAAAGCTTCACAGGGAGTGGGCCTGCACGCTAGGTGGGTGTGGCGTCGTAGCCCCTCAAAGCCCTAGCTTAAATCCTTTTCCTTGGAGATGTTGCACGTGACTGCCGTGACTCCATGACTTCCTTATCGATCACCTGTGGATGTCTTGGAGATCATGTGACACAGAGACCCATTAATGTCCGCCCACATTATCATAGCCCCCAGAGAAGGGTGTGACAAGGATTCTAATTCTCCTGCACCTTCCCTAATGACATTCCTTAGAGCCAATGGAGGGTGCACCTCCCCTTATCTCCTAGGCATTCCCAGTGGGTAGCTTTGGGGGATCCTTGGCGTCCCTGTAGATAGTGCCCAATTTACTGGAAGATCGAATCCCCACCTGCTCTCCCTCTGAGTGGTCATAACTTTTGTAATTACTAGTTTAATGACTTTTACATGATGTCTTAGGCCTTGTAAATTCCCTTTCCTCTAGGCAAGCTTGATTGACACTATGAGATACCTCTGATACCTGGCACCAGGAAGCTTGTTTCTGAAAAGACAAAGTCAGCAAAGTTAATTTGACCTAAAGTGTGCATTTCTCTAAAAACATAGCTTCTACTTTCTCATCATCGTGTCAGGGTTTAAGAACAAGATGAAAAATGGCTTTCCACTCTCGGTCTGCCCTTTCAAGGATTTTTTTTTACAAAGTTCCCCAAGGGATTCTGATGTGCGGTTGGAATGAAAGAGCACTTATTTAATTCTGGAGTCTTGACAAACACGGTGCTGCTTTGTTCAAATGGGTGAGAATTGACATTGTGGAGGTTCCAGGAATATCTGGTGAGACCTTACCCTTCAGGAGAAGAATGCCTTAAGTTCAAGGAGAGGGCTGGCGTTTTGGTCTCCCCTAGACCAAGCTGACCCATACTGTGTTCTAAGGCTAAACAAAAGCTTCTGTCAACATTCTGTTTTGTATATTTGAACCACAAGCCATTTCTAAAACAGCATAAATCTATGTTTTCTGAGATGAAAGTGAATGCCACAAACCATGGCTGGACATTTAGCCAATGCTTTTCGCTATCTTAATGATATTCTTTCTTTCCTTTCTCTGTCCCTTTCTCTCTCTCTCTCTTCCCCTCCTCGGTGTGTCATGTCCCCCCCTTCTCTCTCTATCCCTCCTCCCTCCTTCTCTCTCTTTTTCTTACTGACAAGGTCTGCTTTGTTGCCAAGGCTGGAACACAATGGTGTGATCATATATCACAGCAGCTTCAAATCCTGGGCTCAAGTGATCTTCTTGCCTCAGCCTGGCTTTTTGTTTTTGTTTTTTTTTTTGCTATTTTTTGTAGTCACAGGGTCTCACTGTGTTCCCCAGGCTGGTCTCAAACCCCTGGCTTCAAGTAATCCTCCTATCTTGGTCTCTGAAAGCACAGAGATTTCAGGTGTGAGCCACCAGGCTTGGTGATGACAGATATTTTTTCACAGAGAGTCATATGAGTATGGATGTTGGTATAAAAGAAAGAGAAAGGTTACAGAAAAAAAAATGGAAAAGGAATTGCATCGAGAACCAAACAATGTAATATCCAAATGTCTTTAGTTAATGACCAGATACTTTTGTCCTTCCCAAATTTATATGTTGAAGCCCTAACCCCAAGTATGGCTGAATTCAGAGGGGGGACCTTTAGGGAAGTGGTTAAGGTTAAACAAGGTCATAAGGGTGGGCCCTGATCTCATGGGATCCCACAGGATCAGTGCTCTTTCTCTGTGCACATGTACCAAGGAAAGGCTGTGTAAGAACACAGCAGGAAGGTGGCTGTCTACAAGCCAAGAAAAGAACCCTCCTCCCCAGTAACCTTGATCAACCAGAACCTTGATCTTGAACTTTTATCCCCCAAAACTGTGAGAAAATAAGTGTGTGTTCAGGCCACCCAGTCTCTGGTATTTTATATGACCACCTTAGCAGACTGATAAACCTTTGAAGCAGGTTTATCATGAAAATGTAATTTTTGTGTCAAAATCATCAATCTCTAATACTATGTCAATGGCTTTTATTGAAGTTCATTACCAGAATTTTAGTAGGAGAAAAATTTCAGAAACCAGTGTGAAATTCATATAAATCAAATTTTCTAGATAAAAAAAGTAGATTCATGCCATCTACAAGTTAACAGACTTAAATGGATTTAGATTACTGCAGATAGATAATGACGCAAAAAATCTATGAAAAGCTGTGGGTGGGATAGCGCTGATGGCAGCAGAGACACATATTAGGGAGGCTGAGAGGGCCTTCAGAATAATTAAGTTAAAACAATTAACATAGTACTTTTTGTTCATGCTTAAAGTAACATCCTCTGTAAAACATCTTAACTTGTTGACATTACTTTGTTAATTTACATCACTTTGTTAATGTACTAGTCCTTCAAGCTTCTTTTGTAAATCTATTGTATTCCTTTTACCATCCTATGCAAATCTGATTTTCCAATCTTTTATTTTTATTTTTTTTCATGTTTGGGAAACAGTTTAAAATAATGGTTAAGAACACATGCTGTTTGTAGAGTTGTCTGCCTTTGGGAAGGATGGAGAAGAACATGAAAGGTCTTCTCTCCCATGGAAACAGAAAAAAGAAGAAAAGATGTATTTTCTATGGGGCTAGTGAGGGATGGTGTTCACGCATGGAAGCCTTGATGAACTGAATTTCAGAGAGAAAGAGCCCTTTACAAGTGAGCAGAGAGCCAACCCAGGCAGCTTCCTGGTCTGGTTATGGGTAGGTCTAGCAGACAAACTTCACAGAGTGAAGGGGAAATTAAGCTGGGCCTTGGACCAAGTGGGACTGTCAAGATAAATTAGCATCCAAGAAAGGCCCCCAAAACTGGGACAGATTGCTGGGTTCAGCAATTGTTCTGCTAGCCCTCCCCTGACATGAGTCTGCTAAGAAAGCAACAATGAAGGAAGGGCTGGGAGGCAGAAAGAAATTGCTTAGTCCTCTGCATTTCTGTGGTGTTCTGATTCCAGGTCCCTTCCTGGAGGGAAACCCAAAGACGAACCAAAAATAATGAAACTGTAGCCAATCTTCTTCCAGTTCAGCTACTGAAAACATGAAAATGCTGGGACTTAGGAGGTTTGAGAGTTGGGCTAATCACACATGATTTCAATTTGAAGAAAGCTGTAACCCAGCTCTACTCAACTCTGAAAGAAATTTAAATGATCAGTTCCTCACCCTAACTGTCAGAGAAAAGTGTTCCAGTCTCTGGGGGAAGAAATTAAAACAAAACTAAATATTATATGTTGCCTACCACTGCTCTTTTATACACAATGCCTGGAAGGTAATAAACTTTTTTTTTTTCCAGTATAGTAAGACATAGGAAAATAGGATCTATAATCAAAAGAAAAGGTAGTCAATAGAAATAGACCCATAGATTCCATAGTTATTGAAATTAGTGAACAAGACTTTATAACAACTACTACAAATATGTTTTTAAATTTTGTGAGAGAAAATGGCTATAATGAGTGACAAGATTAGGTATTTCAGAGGAGAAATGGCAAACTCTAAAAAACTAATTAGAACTTCTAGAACTAAAAAATACAATGCCTAAATCAAATGATTACTAGATGTGCTTAATATTTGATTGAACACTGTAGAGATAAGGATCAGTGAAATTGAAGACAGACGAATGATGCATCTGTGTTAATGTCAGTTAAAGTAGAGTTTCAAGCAAGAAGTATTCTCAAGTAAAAGGATATTTCATAATGATAAAAGGGAAAATAATCAAGAAGATAGTACTTCTGAATGTGTATGAACCTCAAAATACATGGAACAAAAACAGACAAAAATAGAGAAATCCACAATTATAGTTGGATATCTTAATATGCTACTCTCTTGGTGCTTGACAGAGTAAACAGACAAAAATTTAGAGAGGATATAGAAAATCTGAGCCATCCTTTCAGTCATCTCAACTTTTATATTATCTTAACATTTATACTATACCAAGCAACTACAGAATACTTACTCTTTTTAAATGTACTTAGAGTATTTACCAAGGTAAAATTCATGCTGAATCATTAAAATCTCAATAGAGTTCAAAAGACAGAATTTGTACAGAGTATGTTCTTGGAACATTGAAAATAATCATATACAATATGCAGAAAAATTCTCCAATATTTGGAAGTTTAACAACACATTTCAAAGAAGGACTAACAAGAAAAAGGACAAAATACTTTGAACTGAATTATTATAAAAATGCAACATATCAGAATTGGTGGGATGTAGGAAAGCAGTGCTGAAAAGGAAATTTATAGCTTTAAATGCTTGCATTTGAAAATAAAAAAGATTGAAAATCAATACTTTCATCCTCTAGCTTAAGGTCCTACTAAAAGAAAAGGCAAATAAACACAAAGTAAGTAGAAGGAAAGAAATAATAAAGAGCAGGAATCAATGTAATAAAAAAGAGAAGAGAGTCAAGAAAGCCAAAAGTAGGTTAACTGAGAAAAATGAATTTATTTTAAAAGTTATGACTATGAAAAAGAGAGAAACACAATCAATATCAAGAGTGAAAGAGAGGCATTATTAGAGACCCTACAGACATTAATCAATAACAAGGGAATATGGTGGTCAGTTGTTATGCCAATGAATTCAATGACTTGGATAAAGTGAACAAAATTCTTGAGAAGCAAAAATTAGCAAATCTGACGAAAAAGAAATGGAAAATTTGCATACCCTTATGTCTGTGAAGGAAATTACATTTGAAAATTTAAGACCTTCCTACAAAGAAAATTCTAGCCTCAGATGGCTTCAACAGTGAATTCTCCCAAATGTTTAAGGAAGAAATAACGCCAACTTTACACAAAATTTAAAATAATAACAATTGGAGATTGTTATTATTATCAATATGGTTTTCATAAGTTTCCTCCCTCAGTTATCAGTTTCTATCTTCAGGTAAACGGAGTTTTCCATAATTTTCTAGAAAAATCCTTCAGCAAAGGATTATCCTATCTTTCCTATCTGTACTACTTTGAATTAGACTAATATGTGGTGTTTGCAAAACACCCTACATTGTGTTGTCTCTGGCTTTAATTTTTTTCTAATCTTTTTACATAAAAACACTTGTTCTTCTGGGACTTGAAAAGTTCTACCAAGGGGTGTCAATGTGTGATCAAAACATTTCGAAGTCCTATCTTACCTGATTTTCTGGTGATTTATATATAAAAAAATTCGGAAACTGTTCACTTGCTTCTTTGGTACTCTTATATAAGCCCTTTCTGGAGCTGACAAATAATTGTCCAGATCACATGTTTCCTGCCTTAGCTGGGTTTCATATAATAGACTCAGATTAAAATTTGTAGAGTAAATGGAAAAGATGTGAACAGTCACATAATGGCTGGCAGAATCTCTCCTTTTTTTGTGTGTCCTTCCTCAGGAATACAAAGAGCTAGTTAGGCTGCATCCTTCGCAAGTGTTCTTTATCACTGTTGTTTGATGTAGTTCCAGCCACATCTAATATAGGAGGCACTGAACTTCTTTGAGTTGAAATGACTGAGGATGTACTTTTCAGACCCCCCAGGGAAGAGCAGTCGAAGGACAGTCCCAGCAAGAATGTCTGAGTGAGTAAGCATTTATAACCATCTGAGTGATGAGTGCCCTGCTGCTCTGGACACCTCTTCTCCTGGAGTCTTGACTCTTTCCAAAGCAACAGAAACTGAATGTTTTAGACCTCAAACTTTCTGGCCTCAGTAAATTTCAGTTTTCTATGGAGTATGATATTCCACTATGTAAACTCAGACTAAGCTGCCATAACTGAGGTAGCTTTAATAAGACAGAAGTTTATTTTTCTCTGTGTGTGGTTGTAGAAGACCTTTGTGTAAAGTTAAAAGTTTTATGCAAATTCTGTTGTTTTTTATTTCGTATTTTTGAGTCGACATATGTTGAGTGCCCGTTCTATTTCAGGTGAGATACTGGGGACAGGGCACACAAAAATGAATAAGACAAGGTTCTTAACCCAGGAAGCTCAGAATTGCATTTCAGTGTGAGGAATTTTTGAATTTAGGTTAAATAACAACACTGATTAGATTTAGCACTATAGTAATAAATGTGACCATAAGTAGCTGACTCCTAAATTTAGGGTTCTTCCAGCGTATTCATATTCAGTTTCTTTCTTTTTTTTTTTTTTTGAGTTGGGGTCTCACTCTGTCGCCCCGACTGGAGTGCAGTGGCTGCTCCCGGCCACCGCAGCCTCGACCTGCTGGGCTCCGGCGATCCTTCCGCCTCAGCCTTCCAGTAGCTGGAACTACAGGCACGCGCTACAACACCCAGCTAATTTTTTGATTTATTGTAGAGATGAGGTCTCACCAAGTTGCCCAGGCAGGTCTCGAACCTGCGGGCTCAGGCAATCTACTCACCTCAGCCTCCCAAGGCTCGGGATTACAGGCTGAGCCACCGAGCCCGGCCATATTCAGTTTCTTAAATATTTCTTTAATTTTGACCATTGCCATACTGAATTAGCATTAATTTATTTATATGTACCACTCCCCACACATAAGCATACTAATATGCATGTATAAATACATCTTTAAGTGTGATAATATATTTTTTTATTTGAAATTTAGTAAGAGAGCAGATTTTGTATCCTTACCACAAATACACACACAAACAGTAACTGGATGGTGTTGGATATGTCAATTTGACTGTGGTAATCTGTATACTGTGTGTGTGTGTATGTGTGTGTGTGTGTGTGTATGTATAAAATCATGTTGTATACATTGAATAATATACAATTTGTGTTCATCTTTTAAATACTTTAAAGTAAAAAAGAGTATAAAGGTATAGTAGAGACAGAAAGAAGGAAATAGAGGTCAAGGAATGGAAGATAAATCTTCCAAGACATGAAAGTTATCATTATTTTGATTATAATACCTAAAACCAGTAAACCATCTATCCCTGAAAAGTAACTCTGTTTTCACCTCCTTTTGACTTGGAGGTATCAGCATTTCTTTGCAATCATCTTAAAGAACTTCTTTTTGTTATCAAGACAATAGCCCCAAACACTCATTTTTCTGAATATTTTGTAAGGGATGAGGACAATTGGCATCACCCAGCAAGAAGTCCTTTAGACCTTCCACCTTTCAGTCTCTCCAGTCTTGAAGTCAAAATGAAATGCATCTCTGCTCTGCCTCTGGGCATTCTCTAGCTTTTTTACCCCAGATTCCCTACACTGGAATCCACATCACCCTCTCTCTGGCCCCGGCCAGCCTTTCTTCTGCGGAGCAATTTGGGTCTGCTCAGCAACTACAAACCCATTCACCTCCATCCAGATCTCAGCAGTGTCTTTTAAGTAAGAAAAGGCCATTTCCATACCTTGTATTGTGATGACTGCTTTTTAGAAATTGGTTGCTACCTAGAACTGTGGAGAACATTGCTTGCTTTAGTCAAGAGAATGAAGCAAGTTGTGGCAACACAGGGTTGGGAAGGTACGGTTAGGCTATGTAGTGGATCATGGTTGAGTACCTGAGATTGCGTCTAGTGGTATACATCAGTGACTCAGAGTCTGGGAGCCTCCAAAGGGATGCTTGAAATTCTGATTCTTCCCTACTTTTTAAAGCAATGCAATGTTGAGGCTTATCTTTTCATTCTTCTGGAGAAATATGGTGCCATACTATATAAATACATTATTTGGAAATAAAGCACAGTCGTGAATAGAGAGGAGGCAGGAAGACACCCTAGGTGGGAAAAAAATGGTAGCAGTCACGTTGGGATCATGTTGGGACACTGGGTGGGAGTGGAGGTGGGAGCAGAATCCAGGATCTCTTTCTCCCGTGCCATGCGTCTAGTTCTATAAACGAACATGGACAAATGTTGAGTTCGCTCACATCTAGTTGGGAAAGGTAGGATGCAGATACCTCTCTAACTGTCTCTTGGGAGGTAAATCTCCTGTGATGCATCTCACCTAGTGGTCACCTCAAAGGGCTCATCCCTCCCCAGGCTTTATGCTGCTAGGGGATGGTCAGACCAAAGTGTTCAACAGATGGGAGGTAAACTTTGAGTTGGAGCTATTGGGTCAAAGTGGGACAGTATTCGGTGTGTGTGTGTGTGTGTGTGTGTGTGTGTGTGTGTGTGAAGACAGAGAGAGAGAGAGAGAGAGAGAGAGAGAGAACATTTTTTTAAAGTGTAGCAATTTGAGCTAGAGACAAGAGAGAATGAGAGGTGGAATGAGGAACTCATGACAAGAGTGGTAGATACTCAATATTTTCCAGGTGTCTGGAGCACAGGGTAAAAAGGGAAATTGGGTGCCCTCTGTTTTAGACCTTCATCATTTATTCCATTTTATGTTGCAAGTATTAGCAAACCTACTCAAGCTGTCTAAACAGTAGGGTTTTCATTACAACATAGTTGAGGGAGTAGGCTTTGGGGTAAGACTGTTTGAGTTTGAATTCTTGAGATCTTGAGTAAGTTACTTAACCTTGGTTTCTCAGTTTCTTCACTCCAATTAAATACATTTACTTAAGTTATATAGCACATAGAAAGCACATAGAAAAGCACATAGGAAAGTGCTCGGTGTCCCATAAACTTTCAGTAAGTGTTAACTATTATTTGTTATTATTACTTCAGGAAAATCAACCTCCTAAAGCCATGAAGTCAGTTTGCAGAAGCCCACCAGGCAAAGGGAAAAGATAAGATTCTTTACTTGGTTGTCATTTGACACACTGAACATTTTAAATGACTGCATTTACAGTGTTAAGCCATTCTTTTCATAAAATAATGTGTGTTCATAGGAATTACAAGGCTCTAATTTGAAACTGAGCTTTCCTCTGTGTGTAGTCACATTCTTCATATACAAATCTACAATATGTTTACATGTAAATTATCATGATGACAATATGTTTACATGTAAATTATCATGATGCCATTACTGGATCCTGCACCCAAATGGACTGCACAGGCTAAATAATTGGACAGTGGTGTTAAGGATGCTCTTGAGGCCGGGCTCAGTGGCTCAGCCTGTCATCCCAGCAGTTTGGGAGGCCGAGGGGAATGGATTGCCTGAGCCCACAGGTTCGAGACCCGCCCAGGCAACTTGGTGAGACCTCATCTCTACAATAAACCAAGTAACTGGAGTTCTGGCTACTTGGAAGGCTGAGGCGGGAGGATCGCTGGAGCCAGCAAGTCGAGGCTGTGGTGGCCATGAGCAAGCCACTGCACTCCAGCCTGGGTGACAGAGTGAAACTCCAACTCTAAAAAAAAAAAAGAATGCCCTTGAGGACTAAGCTGCTGCTAATTAGATCTTCCATGTGATTTAAGCATTCTCCAAGCTTCAGGGAATGCCCTGAAGGCAGTTGGACATCAGCCTTGTGGCTTTTGAGGATAACCTACAGCTTGTCTGCACAGGGGAGCAGGGGAGCACCATGGGACTTTTCCCAGCCTGCTGTTTAACATCTTGTGGCCTTAATCCCTTGAATCGATGAATAAGGGAGAGAGAAAGAAGCCCAGACTGGAACTAGAGGAAAAGAGAGAAAGAAAGGAAAATTGGGAGGAAGAATGATACTCATGAAATGCCTTCAGGCCAGACACTTTGCAGAACTTTCAAATATTCTCCTTAGTCAACTCTATGGGAAATGTGCCACTATCTTCATCTGTAGCAGACATTGTTGCACCCACACAACAGCTATTTCTCACCTTTTTCCACTTGCTGATTGAACTTTAAGTTTTCTGAATGTTTGGCTCTCAAATATGACCTACATACACTCATCCCTCAGCAACAGGGATAAACCTGAGAGGTTATTCACTGTCTTGAAAAGGATTGTTTAGACACCAGCAAGAGATAAGATTCTAGGCAATGAAAGCTGATGAGAAAACTTTTGGGAGGCTTCAGAGGAAGATGTCCTTACTCTTTACAAAAAAGATCCCAAAGAGAGACCGGCCTTCTTCAGCTGCTGTATGTGGTGGTGTCTGCACAGGTCCCTGAACATGTGGGAGTTGAAGGGCCAGGTTGAGGACAAAGCGGACACACTGAAGGGACACCTATCTTTGAACTTATGTGTGTGATTATAAACATTCTCACTGTTTAATTCTTTTGTGGAGGATGTTCTACTGCTTGTAGCAAAGGCATCCTAAGTGACACACCATTTTCCATTTTATAAGAAAGCTGAGGTACAGAAAAGTCAAAAAATTTGTCTACATTTGCATTCATAGCAAGAAGTGGAGACAGCAGGTTATGCCTTCTAGTATGAAGACAAGATATGTCTCTACTAAACAACACACACATATGCACTCCAATCTGACAATTTCTATCTTGGAACTGGAAATTTAGTCCATTTACACTTAGTGTAATTACTGTTCTTTTGAATTTGTTTCTATTGCTGTGGTTATTATTTCAATTTGTTCCACTTTTTCTGTTTATTTTTAAGTTCTTTTTACTTGTAGACATCTATGTCTTCCCCCAACAAGTCTACATACTTAAAACTCTCATCCTGCCTTTTTTCATCCCCAATCTCATCATGTCCATATTATCTAGAAATTTATTATTAGAATTGCAACCGTGACAGATTCTTCATGCTCAGGTTTTTGCTTTTGTTTTTAATCTATATAACAATGGCCAGAATAACTTTATATATCTAATAAAGATTTTAAAGTATGTACAATAAGTTTTAAAATATTTTATAAACATGCTTAAATCTACTTTAAAATATCAACAACATAGATTTAATTAGTTTTCTCTATTGGTTATTATTATTCTGTTATTTCTTCCTTCATGGTTTTATGGCTTAGCAGACAGGCTTCTTTTGTTCTACATCTTTACCCAAACGAGGTCGTTCTGCATCTACTTCAGCTGACAGAAGGCCTGCCTGGCTGGTCCACCAAGGTGAGAAGACTCAGAGTATCTTTGGGTTTTGTGCTTAGCTATGGACAATTTAAATTGTTGATGTGCCAGGCGCAGTGGCTCACGCCTATAATCCCAGCTCTTTGGGAGGCAGAGGGGAGAGGATTGCTTGAGCCCATGGGTTCGAGACCAGCCTGGGCAACTTGCTGAGACCTCATCTCTACAATAAATAAAAAAATTAACCAGGTATGGTGGCACATGCCTGTGGTTTTAGCTACTTGGAAGGCTGAGGTGGAAGGATCACCTGAGCCCAGCAGGTCGAGGTTGTGGTGGCCATGAGCATGCCACTGCACTCTAGCCTGGGTGACAGAGTCAGACTCTGATTCAAAAAAAGAAAGAAAATTGTTGATGTTATGGCAGACACAGTGGATAAAAGTGATAACATTTTAGACAACTTGGTTTAGAGCCTGAATAGTTAAGCTGTGGGTGCTCTGCTCTGCTTTAGAAGGGTTTATGCACTTGTAAGGGAACCATTGCACCTTGTTATTTATCAACCTCTAAGTAGATTGCAAAATTTAGTATTTCCTTAAGTTATATGGGGGGGAGGACCCAAAAACCAGAATTATTTTTTGGAGGGTGGCCCCTTGTAGTATAGGCTTTCCCCACTGGGTAAGTGTTTTAAGAACCCATTAGGATCAGTGTACCAGCCAGCGTTGTTGTGAGAGGCTGTGCTTGGCTTCAGGGAATTTTTTTTTTTTGAGATTCTTTCAGTGTGTTTGCCCATTTCATGATGGGTGATTTATGAGCGCACCGGTCCACACTGCGCTGAGTGTTAGCAGTTTTTGACCAAAAATGGCATGACCCCCATGCCTCACCCTTCCTTTTAACCCGATATCTCCCTGAGTGATTATTTTTTTGTTGTTGTTTCCCCAGATGAAAAAAAGTTTTCAAAGGGAAATGTGCTGATAGGAAAGAGGTGAAACAAAAACGGCAGAAGCACTAAAAGACATTAAAATGACTGAGTTCAAAACTCATGTTGAGCAGTGGAAAAAGCATCTTAATAGGTGTATTGTATCAAACAGAGCGTACTCTGAAGGCGACTGAAGTTTAAACATGTCAGAATAAGTATGCAATTTTTTAACAAATAAATTCCAGGTTTTCTGGGAGTCCCCTCTCGTAAATACAGCGTGTTAGCTGTTGCTACATAAAAAACAATCAGAAGCATCTCAGTGGCATGCAACAGCAAGCACTCTTTCTTATGTCGGCTGGGATAGCTCATCGACTCTGAGACAGGCTTCCTCCTGCCTTGATGGATCGTCTAATCTAGAGTGGGCTTAACGGTTTGACCCTGCCTTTCCCTGAAGTTCTGGAGGTGAGCTGGGCAGTTCTGTGCCGAGTGTCTTTTATTCTCCAGTGGGCCAGTCTGGGCACGCTCTTCCCACGGTAAAGGAAAAGACACGAAGTGCGGTGAAAACCCACGAGGACTCTTAAGGCCTAGGTTCAGAAGTGGCAAATGACCACTTCTGCCCAAAGCAAGGCACACAGCTGAGTCCAAAGCCTGGGGTGGGGAGTACATTCCTTACGTTGTGGGAGACACTACAAAGTCACAAAGGGACAAGTATGGACACAAAGGCACAGCTATGGAGACAGTAAACAAATCAGTGGTTGTCAGGGCACGGAAGTGTGGGGAGGGCTGACCAGGTGGGGTGCAGAGATGTTAGGGCAGTGAAAACACTTTGTATGAGACCATCATGATGGATACATGTTGTTACACATTTGTCCAAACCCACAGGATGTATGACACCAAGAGCGAACCCTAATGTAAATTTTGGACTTTGGGTGATTATTATTATTATTATTTGTTTTAGAGTTGTAGGGTCCATGTGAGGACGTAAGTAAATCGTGTGCAGGTGAGGATTGGGCTCCTAGTGGGCCCTCTCTTCCCTGGCAGTGGACGTGGTCCCCAGTGGGTGGTGTGTGCCCCTCATCCCCTTCCCTCCCTCCTTTTAGCAGTGCCCAGCATTTATTGTTCCCACCTTTGTGCTCACGTGTTCAGTGTTTAGGGCCTGTTTATGAGTGAGAACATGCGGTATTCAGTTTTTCATTTCTGTGATAGCTTACAGTTTTTTCGTGATGGTCTCCAGCTGTATTCATGTTGCTACGAAGGACACAATTTTGTTCTTCTTTATGGCTGTATAGTATTCCATCGTGTAGATGCACCCCATTTTCTTTATCTAGACCACTTTTGATGGGCATCTCAGTTGGGCTCATGTTTTATTTTTTATTTTTTTTGAGTTGGAATCTCACTCCATCACCCAGACTGGAGTGCAGTGGCATGCTTCCGGCCACCACAGCTGCTGGGCTCCAGCGATCCTTCCTCTCAGCCTTCCAAGTAGCCAGAACTACAGGCGTGCGCTACTATGCCTGGCTAATTTTTTAGTTTATTGTAGAGACGAGGTCTCGCCAAGTTGCCCGGGTGGGTCTCGAACTCGTGGGCTCAGGCAATCCATTCACCTTGGCCTCCCAAAGCACTGGGATTACAGGCTGAGCCACCGAGCCCGGCTGGTCCATGTTTTTGCTGTTGTGAACATGTGCGGATGTCTTTTTGATAGAGCAATGTATGTTCCTTTCAATGTAGGTTCATTGATTGTAACAAATGTCCCACTCTTCGGGGAATATTGATCATGGGTCAGGCTATGCAGGTGTGGGGCATATGGGCTATTTTCCTCTTAGTTTTGTTGTGAACCTAAACTTTTAAAAAATACAGTCTTTAAAAAAAAAAACCCAAAAGTGTGAATAGAGAAGGGGTGAAAAATTCGGGCTTCTAATCAAGTTTGTCACAGCCACAAATCACAGAATTGAGGCAGAATCAATGGCTTTGTCATTGGAAATCACAGATATTTTGCTATCATACTACGGCTGTTTCAGATACTCGAAATGTTGCTTTTGCTCTTCTCTACTTTGAGCTTGTGATTATCATTAAACCTGCTGGTAGACTGCACAGGGTCGAAGTCTACCAGTCTACGGATATTCATGATAAAGCCGGCAGGCAACTGGGCAGCCTCGGCCTCGTGGTCATTCCGCCACCAAACACAGAGGGTGACCTACACATCTGTGTTGCTTTTCAGGGTTTCCTTATCAATATGTGAACATGTGTTGATCAATATGCCCAAAGAGGTCAAATAAGGGCCGCCACAAAGCTTAAAGTTCCTCTTCAGATTAAGACCAACAGTCTTCACACTGCTGTCTTTAAAAAATAAAATTTAGGCCAGGCGCGGTGGCTCAAGCCTGTCATCCCAAGCACTTTGGGAGGCTGAGGCAAGAGGATTGCCCAGGGATTCGTGACCAGCCTGGGCAACTTGGGTGAGACCTCGTGTCTACCATATATTAAAAAATTAGCCGGGCGTGTAGTGTACACCTGTAGTTCCGGCTACTTGGAAGACTGAGGTGGAAGGACCACCTGAGCCCAGCAAGTCGATGCTGGGTTGGCCGTGAGTGGCCACTGCACTCCAGCCTGGGCGACAGCAAGACTCCAACTCAAAGATAAAATAAAAAATAAATAAAATTTAACTTCAACTTGCCTATGCTTTAAATGCACTGTCTTGTTATTTAATGAACAATGAATGACTAAACCTTCCAGAAACTTCACCCAAGTGCCAAAGGGTTCCACAACACAAAGGTTTAAAAAGTCTGTGCTCTGTATACTTATTATTTTCTAGCTCTTCTCAGGGATGTCTTCTTTAAACAAACCAGCCCACTACAACTGGGGTCTAGGCTGTTGAGGGGTCACATGTCACATGGGAGCCAGAGTATTTATGAAGTGGAGAGAACATGGCCTGTCTCCTTACTGGCCACCATAGTGTAAGACCCCCGAAGAGAAATAAATCTGGAAGAACAGTGAGTATTGGAGTCTACCTGGTCTTCTGTCCCAGTGCCACAGAGAGATTCTCTTGTGGAGATCATCTCAGAAGGCTTGGGTTTTTGTTGTTGTTGTTGTTTGCTTGTTTTTGAGTTGGAGTCTTACTCTGTTGCCCTGGCTGGAGTGCAGTGGCACGCTCCCGGCTACCACAGCCTCAACCTGCTGGGCTCAGGCGATCCTTCCACCTCAGCCTTCCAAGTAGTTGGAACTACAGGCATGCACCACCACGCCTAATTTTTTGATTTGTTGTAGAGACGAGGTTTCACCATGTTGCCCAGGCTGGTCTTGAACCCGCAGACTCAAGCAATCCTCTCGCCTCAGCCTCCCAAAGTGCTGGGATGACAGGCTTGAGCCACCGCGCCTGGCCAGGTTTGGGTTTTGTATTGAGGGATAGGACCATTTTCACTTTAAACCTCCACTTCTCTCTCAGAGCTTAATAGGGCAGCTTTTCTTTATAAGACTTCTTTTTGGCTTGAGGATGTTTCTTGACTTGAGTCCTTACGGGTCGAACTGCCACCTGACTTAGTATGTAAGCTTAGCTTAGGAGTACACTGTGGAAACACATGGCTGAGTCAGCCAATCACAGCAGCCAAGCTTCAGCCCATGACAGGCGGCCCACTGAGCTGAAACCATGTTCACCAAGGCCAACCCCCAGCTGAAACCAGCTAGCTGCCTCTGTGCCCCACTTCCGTTCTCTGTACATGAATGCTTTCAGTGTGGTGGGCTGAGGCTCTCCCATCCTGTTCTGGTTTTAAGGGCTGCCTGATTTGCAAATTGTTCTTTGTCAGTTAAACTCTATTGAATTAATTGGCTTAACATGTTTCTCTGAACAGATTATTGTCAGGAGTGGAATCTGTGAAGTCCCATGTATGGTTCTTAAAAAAAAGGAGGGGGGGTCTGAAGTAGGACGAGTGACCCGGTGAGGGCGCCGCCAGGGTCCATCGTGCCTGCAGAGCTCTTGCAGCAACTGGGCTGGTGGTTGAGGTCTCGGGCTTCGAGCGCCACAAAACTGTGTTTTGGACTCTCTGAGTTTATTTGAGCTCTTTTGTTTGGATCGGGTTTGCACTGGGCCCTAGGAGGGAGGCAGTCCTAGGCATCGGAATGGATCAGACAGAAACTAACCAGGGTTCGGTAGGTAGCTAAAGCTTCTAGGAGATGGGGAATCATGGGTTCTTCTGGAGGCAAGGAGTCGAAAACTCCTTCATCTGGAACTCCAGCCAATTTCACGTACAAGAACTGTGGACATGCACTTTTCTACAGAAATGGGTAAACCTTACCAAATTTAGAGTTACAGTGGCCACAGAGGGGATGTTTTAACCTAGATAAAAATGTTCACTTGTGAGATGTATTAGAAATGAAAGGATCCCATATGCTTCAAAAACAATAGCAAAAAGCGGTGGCTCATGCCTATAATCAGCACTTTGGGGGACTGAGGTAAGAGGATTGCCTGAGCCTGCAGGTTCGAGACCAGCCTGGGCAACATGGTGAGACCTTGTCTCTACAATAAATCAAAAAATTAACCAGATGTGGTAGCGTGCGCCTGTAGTTCCGGCTACTTGGAAGGCTGAGGCGGAAGGATCGCCGGAGCCCAGCAGGTGGACGCTGAAGTGGCCGTGAATGTGTTACTGCACTCCAGCCTGGGTGACAGAGTGAGACTCCAACTCCAAAAATAACAATAAGAAGAAGAAGAAGAATACTCAGAACCTTTCTAAAGACTAAGTGAATTTTTAAAATTACCCCTCTAAAAGGCTCCTTACAAAAGGCAAAACAGACACGTCTTTACAGCTGCAACAGCTGCAGGAACTAAAAATATCTCCTCGTACATGTTAAACCAAAACCATGGAGTCCCCGCCTATAAGAACCCTGAAATGTCTGTCTTTATTGTAAACAGCCAGGCCACTGGAGAGAAAATGTCCATTTTGACACCAACCCGCTGATGGACCGACTCCTTTTTACCTAAACTGCCTCCCCACTATAGGAAGCCCCCAAAAGGCTTCACTCCTGGTACAGTAATCAATTAATCTCTCAGAAATAAAAAAAAGAATATTTATTTGCTAGGAGTTTCAAATCAAGTCTTAACGTTCTCCATGTCCAAGTCTGTCAATGGAAAAACATTTGTAAGGATCATTGCTCTCTCTTTTTCTACTTGATCTTGCTTCTCTGATGGGAAACTCTCAAATGCCTGCTGTCTAGATGGCCCGCCAACTCTGTCTGCCTCTTTTCTTGCTGTCATAATCTTGGGTATGCCCCCAGAACTCTTTCTTGGTGTTCATGGAAAAACCAAACTCTGTAAAATATTTTAACAAGGTTTGCTCTGAGCCACTACGGGTGACCATGGCCCAGGGAAACACATTCTCAAGGGATCCTGAGACAGTGCAGAGGCAGTTGGATTACAGTTTGTTTTTACATATTTTGGGGAGGCAGGAGTTATAGGCAAAGTCATAAATCCAAACACAGGAGGGGACATTGGCTCTGCCCGAAGAGATGGGGTATTTTGAAGGAGGGGCTTATAGGTTATAGGCAGATTCAGAGATTCTTTAATTTGCAATTGGTTCAAGGAGCAAAACTTTATCTAAAAAACTGGAGCCGACAGGAAGGAAACTTTAAGCAAAGGAAGTCTGTTAACCAATCCATTGGATTGGAGTGGGCCCCTGGTGGTCTGGGACTTAACCCTTGTCTGGCATGGCCTTGGGTCCTTTTGGTAACTTGGAATCTTATTGCCACAGAGTGCATTTTGTTGGCCTTTTGACCTCTATTTTAACATTAATGCTGGTCAGTTGTGCCTGATCTCCCTTTCTGTCATGGCCAAGAACTCAGTTTTCCAGGTTTCTCTGGGGTCCTCTTGGCAAAGAAGGAGTCTGTTCGGTCAGCTGGGGGGCTCAAGATTTTATTTTTGGCTTACATTGAAAAAAAAAAAAAGACAGTTGATTTCTTTGTCATTCAATCTTGAAAACAAACAAACAACAAACAAAAAAAAGGATGAACTACAGGCCGCTTGAGCCAGGAGTTTGAGACCAGCCTAGGTAACGTAGTGAGATTTCATCTCTACCAAAAAAATAAAAAATAAAAAAATTATCCAGGCAGGGTGGCACTCACCTGTAGTTCCAGCTACTCGGGAGGCTGAGGCCAGAGACTTCCCTTGAGGCCAAGAGTTCGAGATTAGCCTGGGCAACATAGCCTGGCTCTGAAACAAAGGTCTTAACAGAACACTATCAACGGCTGTACTCCAAAGGGAGACCCTGCTTAGTCCCCCAGTATTGTAGGGCCCTAAACCAGTCCAGTTTGGGGAAATTTAAAAAGCCGAAAAGCGGAGATTACAATGAGCAACCAAACTAAGGAATGCTTACGACTTTAACCAGGCACATCAGTCAGAAAAGGGACAGTCTTTGACTCTGCCCCACTGTTGGAATGGGTACAATGGTCAAGGGTGAAGAAAAGAGATGCCCTCTGAGTAAATGGCTTTTGGGAAAGAGCGAATGAGTCTTTAGAAGAATAGATAATGGTTTGTGACAAGGTCTGTCTGGCTATGGCGGACTTCTGGGCTCCTCTCTTGTGATACGAATTAATCTTCAGAGGATTGAAGACAGTTGAGTTCCTTTGTAGGAACTGCCTGTAGACAGACGTGGGGACTGAGAAAGCCTCTGTGTTTTGCTGTTTTCAAGCTCCTTGAGCTCAAGGAATCAAGATATCAACATATGTATACTGAAGCAATATACTTTGGAATGTCATTTTCTGATCTCCTTCAATCCCCAGTATTGTTTAAGGAGCAATTTACATGCAATTGTTAATAATGAGTAAATTAAGTGAATGTAAGTGAGATAAAAAAGTTTACAAATAAACTTGTCATAGTTTCAAAACTCTTTCTGCATCTTGAAATCTTCAAGTTGTGTTATGTTGAATAGTAGATATTAATGAAATGTCTGAGTCATTTCTAAGTAAAATGCTAAAATGTTAATTGCTGAACATAAATTTAAAGTACATATACTTTGGCTTTTTTTTTTTTTAGTTGGAGTCTCACTCTGTCGCCCAGACTGGAGTGCCATGGCATGCTTCTGGCCACCGCAGCCTCAACCTGCTGGGCTCTGGAGATCCTTCCGCCTCAGCCTTCCAAGTAGCTGGGCCTACAGGTATGTGCTACCATGCCCGACTAATTTTTTTGATTTTTATTGTAGAGATGAGGTCTCACCAAGTTGCCCAGGTGGGTCTCGAACCTGCGGGCTCAGGCAATCCACTTGCCTCAGCCTCCCAAAGTGCTGGGATTACAGGCTGAGCCATGGAGCCCGGCCGGCATTTTGTTTTTATGTGGTAGAGAGAAGCTAAATATATTTGGGTCTGATCAATAGTTCTATGGGAAAGTAAAGGTTTCTAGAAATTATGAAATGTACATTTATAAAATATTGGTATGTAACAGTTTATAATTGCTTTACTTCCTGGGTTTTCACTAGAAATTCAGGTTACTGGGAGTTAGAAACTCTAATTAATATATGTAATTAAAATGAGGTAAAAGAGTATAAATATGAGTAAATATGACACAATTTGTTTTACTTAAAGAAGGAAATTGTGTTGATGGTTGAAACAAAAATTAAATTATCTGGTTTGTAGGAAAATTATTTAACATAATTATATTATAAATAGGGGAGAATGAAGGAACTTAAATAGAAAAAAAAACTAGAAATAATAAAGGAAGCAATTTTATCTGTGAGGAAAGTAAGATGTAATTTTGGGAAGAGAAAGCTAGAAGGTGTGAGGATGTTTTTGTTTTGTTAAGAAAAAAGACAGTAATTTTTGTCCTGAAGTAGATTGGGAAGGAAAAATGTATAGGATGAAAGCTCAAATGTATAAGAAAGTTGTAGAAAGTTTGTGAATGATGAACCTTGCGAAAGAAATCTTATGTGCAATCAAGCTGACTAAAATTAGAAGAAAATCATTTATTTATTTATTTTTCCTAAAAACTGAATGCTAATATCAAAGCACACTAATGCAAAACTAGAATTTGGTCCTCTCTGTTAAAACAACAGGTTTTCCATCTGGATGGACCTTCTCACAAGGTAATGCCAGCCTCTTGGGCTCATTAAAACTCCAAAGAGAATCATTTACAAGTTAATTTTCATCTCCCTGGTCCACTTATTCTCTCTAATAATCATCTACTTTTCCTAAAAGAAAGGTCCACATTCTTCATCTCCTCTCTCCCCTATGAGAAAGGGTATATAAGCTTCTGTACTCAATGGAGGGTTTTATATAATCACTCTGTGATTATCCCCATGATTAATAATAAATTTGTATACCTCTCATCCAAACACAAACACACACACACAACAGAGCAAGATTTTCTTGGACTACTGGCCTTTGCTGATAGTGTCTTATACTCTTGTCCAGGATGGAGTGCAGTGGTGCAGTCATAGCTCACTGTAACCTTGAACTCCTGGGCTCAAGTGATCTTCCTGACTCAACCTCCCCAAGAATCTGGGACCACATGTACCAGTACACTTGGCTAATTTTTAATTTTGTTGTTGTTGTTTGTAGAGATGTATTCCCCAGGCTGGGGTTGAATTCCTGGCCTTAAGTGATCTTCCCACCTTGGCCTCCCAAAGCACTGGGATTATAAGCATGAGCTACCACACCCAGTCTGGCCTTTGCTCTTAACAGGAAATTATGAAAGGTATTTCTTTACCTTTTAGGCAATTGGCCTAGAAAACAAAGATTCTGTGTTTTACCAAGATAATTTCTTGTGTGTCATGTTGTCTTTATTAGGTTTTTGGTCACTTAAGAAAGCTGAGTACTCTCTATTAAAAGAGTCAAGGTTTTTGTATAACCATGTAACTTTTTGTATTTGCCTTTGAAGTTTCTTAATTATCACTTTGGTTAAATGAATGACTATTGTTCCGAGTGATCTGTCATCTTATTTTGATCAAGTGTTTTAAAGCTTTGATATTTTTTGACAAACTTCCCAAAATCTAACTCTAAATTAAGTCTTTGGCTTGGCCTTGAGTTAGCTTTGGGATTTTCCAGATGAACCCTTGGAACATCTCAAAAGGATAATTCTCATTATTAAAAGACAGATATTACACTAATTGGGCTTATTTTATATATTAAATTATGTGGGAAGTATTGTCAAACCATCTCTGAGTGATGTTTGTGTGAATATACTATTTATATGTGTTTCAGAAATTGTATAAAACTCATAGAAATCTTATAGTCCTGGCGGAGTCTTATCAGTTCTAATTCTAGTTATTATCTTAAGCTGTTGTATGCAGCAGAAACAACCAAATTTCCTTGTCAATTGCATCATCATTGTAATGAACTCTTACCAGATCTTTAACCATGACTGTTTTAATTGTATACTGTCATTCACAGATGGTTAATTGTTTAGCTCTGGTACTTTCCTGAAAAACTATGAGCCTGAAGTATTTTATCTTCAAGGAGATTTATGGAAAGGATGCTGACAAGTTCGGGTTTCTGCTAACGTTAAGATTATACCATCAAACAGGGAAAGCAGTTCCAGAATTCTAATGAAGAAATTGACTGGTTCACAAAACTGCTAATCCAACTTCAAGCAGAACAAGAATTAATTAAATATCAAGGAAATTCTTTGGCAGATTTTCATGCTAAGTCAGTAAGTCCTGAAACTGTTAAGATGTACAATTTGAATGAACTCTATCAGATTGATCCAAGTCAAATTATCTGTGATAACTGATTTAACAAACAGTGCCATGCACCTGCATTGAAGAAAATAAATTGGTACTTAAGGGCATTAAATCCAATGTTAAATGTGGACTAATGAAAAGCTTGGGTGGCTACTCGGTCCTTCCTGTGTCCTTAAAGTTTCCATGATTTTACGTTCTGAAGTCCATAACTCATGGAGTAGACAAAATGATCCAAATTATTGGAAAATATCGGTGTGGTAACCATTCTAAAATGGTTTAAATAGTTTATGACCAGTGTCTTGTTGTCAAACTCATAATCCTTGGAAGACAATTAAACCTTCATGTGGGATATTTCTGCTACCTGATGCACCATTTAAACATTTGCAAGGGTATCTTATCTAATTGCCACCTCCAATAGGATATAAATATGTTCTTGTAATGTTCTGTGTTCTCCGTTTGGGTAGAGACCTTCAATACAGGAAAGCCAATACTGTAACTGGAGCCAAATGGTTATCAGAGATGTGTTTCCTTTATAGGACATTCCCGGAGAAATGTCCAGGGACAGAAGTGCCCATTTTGCTGGGAAATTTATGAAGCAATTAAATAAAGTATTATGAACACAATGGCATTACCATTGTCTCTCCCATCCTTGGTCTTTTGGAAAGGGCTAAATTTCAAACTGAGATTGGCAAAGTTAAGCAAATCAATTGTATTGACTTGGCTAAAGGTGTTACCATTGGCCTTGATGGCAGTAAGATCCACCCCCAGTGTAAAACGATAAGTTCATCTCTTATGAAATAGTCACTGAAAGTCCTATGCCCACTCTCCTAAGCTCTGATATGACTAAATACTGCCAGGCTTTAATTTGTTACGCCAAAGTGTATTTTCATCAGGTAAAGGAAACTTTTCATGATCCTGAAAAGTTTCATGATCCTGACTGAGGACAGTAAAACCTTTTATAATCTAGAACCCAGAGGTTGGGTCTTTTGGAAATGATATCAGAGAAAAATTGCCCTTGAACTCCATTGCAAAGGACTTTACCAAGTTCTTTTCTGTAGCAAAATGTCAGGGTCTCAAGTCTTGAGTCCACATTGCTTGACTCGGAAAGGACCCTCCAGACTTCTGGAACTGTAGACTTTGGAGACCTTCAGGTGGAGCTGACCAGGGAAGGTTTTCCCCAGAAGCAGATGCATCTTATCTTATCTTTTTCCCCCTTTTCCCTACTGTCCCGCCAACCCCGCCAACTTTTTTTTTTTTAACAGAAAAATCCATGGGGCCATAATCTGTAGATGACTTTAGCTAAGTCTTAAGCTCTAGGGAAAAATCAGAGCAATTGTTGGGTTTATGAAGTTAAGCTAATTTGTACTGAGGAAAGATTCCAGTGGGGCTCTTGGGAGCTTGGACTTGGTAGTAGTGGGGTACTGGTAGTATGGAATTTCTTTTTCTTTTTCTTTTTTTTTTTTTTTGAGTTGGAGTCTCACTCTGTTGCCCAGACTGGAGTGCAGTGGCAAATTCCCGGCCACCGCAGCCTCGACCTGCTGGGCTCCGGCGATCCTCCCACCTCAGCCTTCCAAGTAGCTGGAACTACAGGCACGCGCTACCACCCTGTACTCCTTTAGACAACATTGGAACTAATTAAGTCATCCATGGGGCAGCTTCCAGGATGTGTTTGCCCAGGCTGCCTCTCCCAGGTTCTGGGATCCCTTAATTCACACTGATGAGGAATCAACAATAGCCC